>OZ017783.1:11172302-11196301 GCA_963969325.1 Lycopodina hypogea
TGTTCGCTAAGAAGAGCTGCTCGTAGTGACAGAGCTAGAAGTTTGAGACAGAGTAATTTCACGTTGCATGCTTGGTCCACCTCAGATCCTGCATGGCACATTAATATATATATAAGTACATCAAACACTAATTATAAATTACATGAATTTGATTACTTCATTTTGGTGTAATTTTTAAACCTGAGGTTACAATATTGCATAAGCAGAAGAGATCAGTGTGTATGTGTGTGCGTATGTGTGGAGGTGATGTCATGGAGGAGAAAATAAAGAGTCCCATATCTGACCCGCTAACCTATTCTGACTGAAGTGTGTGACACATGGACAAGATGTACCATTCGAGGAGCGATGTGGACAACACACCCCTCTGATAATAAATCTACCGTCACTATATAGCTATATTTTAAATTAGAAAAAAAAAAATTTTTTTTAAAGGTTGAAAGTGTTCAATGAAATAGTACTTTTCAATCTTGATTGATTCCATAACTTTCCTCGGAGGGAAACAGAATGATGCTCACCGGTTAAATCAGATATCAAGCTCTGACTGATTTGACAAGTGCAGGAATGGATTCTAGAAATTTGGGCACGGTAATCTGGTGACAATTCTACTAACTTCTACATGCCCAGCTCCACATCGATAATTTGGAAGGGGTGGAGCAAACCAGCACCAAAATGGAGGGCATTTGGCTTTTCAGGAAGGATAACATGACATTAGTGTGGACAATAGGTAGGCATGCTGTATCATAATCTCATCATATCCCACAGGTGTGTGGGTGGATGGGTGGGTGGTAAGGTGGGGAAGAGAGTTTGCTTCACAATGACCATGACGTTTTCCATAATACTTTACAAAAATAAAGATGGAAGTACCACAAAATTCCGACTGTGATATTTTCCCTTATACAGAGTACCACATGCTAACAGGTCCTTAAAGTGCCAGCCATGCACAAGTGTATCGATCATATGACAGCACATGTAGTCTGGCAACCTCCACATGATCACATGTGACTCACCTCCAGTGCTATTATTGACGGGCATGTGCCATGGAGAGAGTGACTACATTGAATAGAAGCCAACAATGGAGTCGTGTGTACACGCCCAACTCATCCGAATTGACTAATTTGATGAGTGTGTTCTTCTTGTACAATTGGCATGACGACAACCCAGAATGCATGGAGAGGAATTTTCGGTCTCCATCGGTGGACGAATGCTCAGTCAGAACATAAACAAACCACTCATCAAATTTTCTGTATTTGTTGTAAAACAAGTAACAACCATTGACAATCAATCAGCAATGTGTAAAATACACTTTAGGCATTATTGCAAACCCATGTATTTGATAAATTCAATTTAGCAAGTAAGTAGTTTGTACATGACAGTCACAATACATCAACGCCTGAGTCACAAAATCTCCTATTCACTCACCCTTCAGACTCTTCTTTCCGCAGGCATCCCAAGCACAGATACGTTTATCATTTGTTTTGCTTTTGAATCTGTGGGTGGTGATCCCAAGTTACAAACACTACAGACATACTGCCTGCAGTATCAGAAATTAGGAGTGGTAAAGTGGGTAGGCGTAGTGTGTAGGGAGACGAGGTTGGATGGGTGTGGTGTATAGGGAGACAAGGTTGGGTGTGTGGAAAAGGGGGATAAAGAGAAAGAAAGTCAGCATAACATTAAAAGGGGAATAAAGAGAGAAAAAGTCAGTGTAAGATTATATTATGCCAAAAAATGCTTTGAGTTCTTACCCAATTTGTTGATATTTGTCTGCGGTAGGTAGAGAAGGATTACTATCTTTATCTCCTCCACCTGCAGATGAAGTGTAGTATAATGGTGGGGATGGAAAGATCAGAGGGGTTAGAAGATCATTCTAACAGGATAACCAATCAAACACAACTTACTAACAGGAACATACACAACCCGAGAATGTTAACGACTAGTACATCATATCCGTTTACATAACCATGCACATATCATGGTAAATACCCACATACAAGACAGTCACCTTACTTCTCCACCCCCCCCCCCCCCCAACTCTTTTTCTTTAACAAGCACCTGGGGAAGAAATGCTTACCCATGAAGCACTTTTCGCAGAGGTCAACATCCATGTTTGTCCACATGTCTCTGTACCAATGGCAGTGGTTATTACCTAGGGCTGTGCTGCACCCATCACATGCTATGATGTTACCGGGCAAATCATGGGAGACACACGCCACAAAGAGATGAGCATCCTGAGAAAGAGGAAGGAGTGGAGCGAAGAGGGGGGGGGGGGGGGGGGGGGGGGGAAAGAGGGAGGGGATAGAGATGGAGAGGGGGGTGGGGGGGGGGGGGGGGGAAGGAGGGACATAAGCAAAGAGATATTTTTATGGTGGATGGTGAAAAAAAGAGAGAAATGAGAATGTATCATTGGGTACCTCTTAGGAGGAGGTTGTAATGGTACCTCAGTGGCAGTGCTTGGAGGTGCAGCATGCACACTCAATTAGAAACTAATTTAGAAGCTTACACAGTTGACAACAGAAATAGAAGATCAAAATCTGTTGTGTTATGCCATATTACATCTGTGCTGGCTACAACCACAAATAGGTGTCATGAATACTTGATTTGCATTTATAAACTATAGCAACTAACTCAATTTAAGTCCAAATCAGTGATATATTTGATTAGAGGTCATAGCGCAACCCAATAGTATGTCTGTTAGTGTTTCACAAAGTACCAAAATTATACAGTAAAAAAAAAAAAATTATGAGTCATTGAAATAATTAAGTTTTTTCCCTCCTTTCTATTTTTAAAAAATCTTACTCAGGTGATATTGATGTATTCCAAGTTCAACCCTGCGAAAGGTTGTGGAAGTATGGCCTAGCTGAAATGCACTTCTACGAATGCATGTACCCCCAATGATGGGGTAATGGACTGTCACAGCCCAAACTACTGATGGGATCATTGGCCCTAAGCAAGGTTGCTTTAAACCTGTGAGACATAAGATGCTTTCATGTTGGTGTTCTTGCATGACTACGCCTTACCTTGTCCTGACAAATAAATTGTTGTGCGTAGTAGTAATAAGAGGCAATTATATAATCATACCAGTGGGTATCCCCGGTGTTGCCCGGGCCAATGGCAACATGAAACATGATTGAAATCTCTCAGGCTCTATTTCTAGATCTTGGGTTTCAATCAAATAACAACAGCTCATAACTACCCAGTGCCACCAACCGCTTCAGTGCTTTTGACAGATTAAAAAAAAAGGATATTAGAATTTCTTCTCTATTTGTTGACTTTGGCCTGACTATGTGTCAGTTTTCCAAGGCTCACCATGAGGAGGTAGTCAACATGAGCTGAGTGGACTGGTGTGGGAAGATGTTGAAGAACAGGAAAGTTTTCCTGTCAGTGCTGGGTTTGAACTAACAACCCAGGGGTTGTAAGTCCAAGAGCGTAACTATTCAACCACCACACATAAGATAAACAAGCATAAAGATAGTCCATCAACTTCAGGAAACTTGGAAGCTCGTGAAGTTGCTGGTTCACTACAGAGGAGCTAAGTCAGAGCTTGCTATGCCCCCCCCCCCCCCCCCCCCCAAAAAAAAAACAACAACAAACAACTCTTTGAGGGGTTTACCCATCCAAAATAGATATTTTAGTGTAATAATGCATAGAACATTATCAATCAATGTAAAGTCAGTCAGTCAGTCGCTCAATGAGACAGCAGTCTCCAATATATTCCATATCCACTGCTTTCTACTTTTCAAAATGGAAAGTTTAGCTTGTGTTAGTATAATCTGTCCTCTTTCCTTCCTTCCTTCTACTCATCAGCCACACAGATCTTCTCTGCTCTGTTCTACTGAACCCACCCTCACTTTCCTCCCCCCCCCACCACTTCCGGACCATTACTGTCTGTGTACCTTCAGTTCATCCACATCATTAAAGTCCCTCAGAAATTGTCTCCAATTGCCTTCGCATGAAAGATTTTTGAATGTCTCCTGCATCTTCATGTGGACGTTGTACCTTCTCAGCATCTCGTCTTCTTCGTCAAACTTCTCAAGTGGCTGTTCATCATTCATCATGTAGTAATCTGCAAGGAAAGAAAGACACATTAGAGAATTAGTGATCTAATGCGTTCCCAAAGCTTTTGTCAACCTACTTGAACCTGCTCAATAGTTTGACCTGGTGCATCTCTATGAAACCATGAGAAATCTACTTGAACCTATCTCAACCTTCTTAAATTTTTTTTTATTGAATTTATGTCATAATCAAGGCCTAGTCAACCTACGTGTGCCTTCATCTGCCATATGTGTATGTTCTCCTAACCATTCAAATGATACTTCAAGAATAGCTATAATCAACACCTCTCTCCATCCCCACTTTTCTTTCCACACCCCCTTTCTCTCTCTCTTAGTCAGTGTTAGCTTGCACTTACTGAGGGCGTTGCTGAAAAGGAATTCAGGAAGGTCCAGCTCCTTGAGTAGAGCGTGGTCGTAATCCTGCCATTCAAAGTCGAGCAAGTGTAGGAAGTAGATGAGTATCAGCATGCGAGACAGAGCATGCTCCCTGAGATAAAACCACACCCACAATAAATATGAGAGGATTCAATGACGCACACTTTCACACAATATATAAATAATAGTTGTTTTGAGTACCTCTATGGTGTTTGTAACAAAGAAAACACAAAACATAGACAATGCCCAATTCCCATTAACGTGTAAAATATTACAATATTTCCTTATTCCACTATACTACAAAATTTTAACAATATAGTTGCCCTTCCATTATCTACTGACTTCCACTCAAGGACTGGAAGAAAAACACAAAGCAAATTTATAACACATGAAAACATTCACTTGTTCTTGCACTTAGAGGCTCTTGAAGGTAAGCTAAATAAAAACTATTTAAAACTATCTCTACATGGTATACAATTTTGGCATACCTGGTGGGAACATTAGTGTGGGCTTTCAAGCTCTCTATCAGTTGGAATACTAGGCTACGATACGACCTCCGAACCTGGTTCTCCAACTCCAGACCACACCCATCCAACTTAGCTGCATAATGCCTGCACAAGGTAGTGATGTCATTTTAACACAAGAAAGAATAAAAAAAATATGTAGTGAGGAGTTTCATTTACATTTCAATTGATTACACTAATACTATGAAATATAAAAATTCTAATAAAAATGGAGGAAAAAAATTAAAACAATCACATAATAATGTGTGTGTGTGTGTGTGTGTGTGTGTGTGTGTGTGTGTGTGTGTGTGTGTGTGTGTGTGTGTGTGTATGCGCACGCTCATAGAAGTGCAGAAGTTTAACTAGATGTCATAGAATGGCATAGCAACACATTCATTTTACCACACAATGCCTCAAGTAGTAAATGTTATTAAGTAGAGGTATTGTTAATAATATACATGTTATGTGTTTTGGGTGTGTGTTAGCATGTTAAATGAAGATGCTATGCAAATAAACATGAAAACAAAAACATGAACCTACTACATGTTCATACATGCATGCTATACAAATTTGTACATGCCATACAGCCACATACATACACACATGCTTGTAGATATAGATGCAAGTACATGCATGTACCACACCTTGGAATATGTTTCTGTCTAATCAGTAACTGCTGGAGGAAGACTTGACCAGGAAGCTTAAAGAGTAATAATAAAACTGATCATATGACAATTGCATTGTAGGTACACTGCACTAGAGGTACACACTTCAAAGAGATGGTTGACTTTTAGAACATGGATGGTCTCGGCACAATGGCTGTACACGCGGGCCACTCGGCGGGCATTGGCAGAGCGCTCATCCAGCAATCTGTCCACCTGTTCCACAGAGAGTGCCTCGTTGCGAATGAAACTCAAGACAAGCTCAAAGGAAGGATATCTCTCCTGTATTTTCATCCTCTCACTGGTCTCTTGGATCTTGAGAGAGAAAGAGAGAGATTGTGTGTGTGTGTGTGTGTGTGTGTGTGTGTGTGTGTGTGTGTGTGTGTGTGTGTGTGCGCGCGTTGTGTACATGTGTTGAGGAAAGGGACAGGGAAATGGTAGGAAGAGGAAGAAAAGACGTAGGTTATGGATGGGGAAGGGAGGAGGAAAGGGGAGGGGTAGGTTGGGAAGATGTTAAATTAAAAAGAAGAAAAGGAGAATGAAGAGGAACAATCAAATTAAAGATCAAGAAAGGAGAGATGTATTTGAGATCAGAGATGACGAAGGGCAAGTAAACAAAGATGGCAACTAATATAGTACCACACAGTCAGTCTCACATGTTTTAGTTTGCCGACAGTGTTGACGACCATGGATATCTTGGTCCAGTTCTTGTTCTTGGCTGCCCAGTTAGGTCGGGCACTGTGGCTGGCTTCTCCCATTGCCATGGTTATGGGCTCACGAGACACACCAGAAAATTTCAACAGATACTTGGCTTTCTCCATACAGGTTATCACTACAACACCAATAAGAGATGCATGTGCACTGATGATCTTGTTTATACATTGTGGGTACAAGCAACACACACACAACACAGAAACATTGGCCTGCAGTGTTTACCAAAGCCTGCCCATCAAAAGCACAACATTGACAGAGTTCACATCAACACATACACGCAGCCACGTTCACCAAACACCCACTACACACAGGTAACTACAACAAACTGCTTTGCCTAACAAACAAATGCCAGATATCTCAACTGCCTTGTAAAAGGAAAAATGGGTGGAGAATAGCAAGACAAAAAATACCAGTGCAATTCACATAGATAAGTCCAGCCTGGAGTGAGTAGTGGGCTATACTTGTACGCTTGTCAGCATTGTGCCCGCTCTCTCAACATGCCCTATGCTTCCCAGTGCAACTACAAATAGCGAGTACAACCATGGCAGTCATAAGAACGGCTGAAAAATTGCTGGGGCTTGGCTGTGAATAGGCTATATTATTATTTAGATAATTATGGATTCACTGAGGAAATATAAATGTTGCGGGCATATTTAAACAACAGTTGGCAAGAGTAACTCTCTCTCCACCAATTAAAGGTATTATCATATGGATCATAAATGACTTCAACACGTGACACACACTCACTCGGCATCACTGGAAGGGAAGTACTCACTACAACATGTCAGAATAAATAGAAGCAGAACAAAGAGACGTCTAGTTACTTAAATCATACAACAAAAAAACCCCCCAACAACAAAACAACAGCAGGATCAGCTAACCTCAAATATTGGAGAGTGTGATGAAAGAGAGCTTATCTTAGCTCCAAATAACCGTAACTTATCATTTAATGATTCAAATCAATAGCTAAAAATTGGTGAGGAGAATTTAGGGGTTCAGTTACCTGGGGCATCTTCATTGAGAGCTTTCTTCTCCTCCTTTTCCTGGAGTTTCTCTTTAGCTTCCATTAGCTTCTGCCGCATCTCGACCTAAATAAATCATGTTTAACTAAATAAAAATGTTTCAATGAAGCAAAAAAATTAATGAGAATTAATAGGTCATTCAACATCACCATTTCACGTCTCATTGACTCGGCACACTTGAAAGCACTCATTAGTCCAGATGTTGGCAACAGTTCAGAATTAGTTTCAACAACTGCAAACAACAACACTCAACAGTAGTAGCGGAAAGATTTACTGCAGCAACAAGAGCTACAAACAAAACAAGGTAATATCTGTGCCAGGCAATACAGGGAGATGTATTTATACAGATGTGGTTATTATGCCAGGCAATACGAGGAGATGTATTTATACAGATGTGGTCAGAAGTACATACAACAGAGAATATGCACAATGGAGAACACATAAGTTGTCCATAACAATGACCAACCATAACCACCCCTAATGGACTGTTGTTTGTAAGTGACAGAAAACAACACAAACAAACAGATAGCCACACCCACCACCACACATGGTCTTCATGCTCTGCACTTCAGTCCTTTGACATTATTAATGTTACCTAATTTAACCCTTTCATCACCAAACACAGTTCAGACTTGAGGTGCACGTTTAAACTTTATTTAATATTTTTTTATTCTTGTAAATAAGAGAGTTTATACAAATATCCAATCAGAGAAACATGAGTCAGATGAAAAGCAATTAGTCATATTTTCTTGATTCATTTTGGTGAATTACAAACACCTAAAATAAACTCTGAAAACCATTAAAAATCAACATTGAAAGGGAAAAAATTAATAGTCAATTCATTTCACTCCTCAGGAACTCCAATATCAAATGCACAAAGTGCAGCAGTGAAAAAGGAAGGTAAAAGTGATTGTTGTTTTTTTTGCTATAGGCAGGATCAGAGTTCAGACATCCCTCCAACGACGCAATCTTCTTTTCAAACGTAATCCAAGCACCATCTACCACTAACCATGCTAGCAGAATCTTGAATTGATAACCACACAAGGAGATCCATCATCCATGTCTTTTAAACGCTCTCCTTCACTAAACACTGGTACAAACCAGAAGGCTCTCTCATTCAGCTCAACAAACAGGAGTTCAGCTGAGGGTTGGTATTAAAGGAATGACAATAATAAGAGATATGGAGGATAAAGGTAGCCACTATGATTCTGGGTTAAACAACCCATACCAAACCAGTTATAAGTTTGTAAAATATATCTGTCTCTGTCTTGTCTCGCTAATTACTGTGAAATGCTCAATGCAATTTTTCCATGGGCACTAGGATTACATTCATGGAAGATTATGTCAATCTTATTTTGAGGCATTTTAAAATTTCGATTTTCACTTTACATATTTAACAAATGGAATCAACCAAGTCACGGCACTTTGCTAACCTTTTACTAAATGCAATGACCCTTTGTGTTCATATCATGCACGACCAATACAAATGCAAGCTGAAACACAGCGAACCCTTTACCAAATGCATCCAGCTCCTCCCGGCAGTCCTGTGAGTTCCAGATGAGGGCAGCGAAAATAGCGTTCACGGCAGTGTCCACCAATTGCCCTCCGTAATATTGCCCCTTCAACATTTGCCGGCATTGTTCGACCAGCTGCACCCTTGAACCGTCTGACCCGTAAACTATGTTTTGCAATATACCGCTAACTTTGGAATCAGCTGGTTTGGCAGTCTGCAAGGAATGAGTGAAAGTTACACTGTAAAAATAGTTTGCCACCGAACACTCACTAGAGTCTCAGAGCTAACTTCACCAAAATAAAAATAGACATGAATGCATGTAAGTCACTCTAACACATGCCACATCTGTTACCAAACACAGATACTCCCTCATCACAGCTAAGAAAAACACCCACATCCAGAGAACTTATTTTCCTTTAGATCACGTTGAAAATTGACTTCATCCTAACTCTCATCAAGGATGTTATCATGTAATTCTTGAAGGTCAGTACTTTCTTTTTTGGCTGCTCATTAATTGTTCAACAATGAAGCTGAGGCTATAATTGACTATAAAAATAATTTCAAAAATTTGAAAAGCTCGCCATAGAAATTATTTTTTTAAAAAGGGGGAAAAAAAAAAGAAAAAGAAGAGTGAATCACATCAGCTATCAAGATGATTGTATCCACTCACATAAGCTCCAGAGATGGAGTGAGTAAGTTTGCCAACCATGCAGCCTCCTCTGAAGAGAGTCTTCCAGATCTTGCTGTTGACCAAGGACTCCCTTTGCCTCTTCTTCTTGTCTCCCACATGTGTCTCCTCTTCCACCGAGGGCGTGTGTGGGCTGGTGGCGAGGGAGTAGCCACAGAGTCTGCCCAGGAGGTGAGAGAAGGAGATGTAGAGGTCACTCAGCCATGACAGAGTGGAGCATGGACGGCCATAGGCCTTCAACTGCAAATGAAAAGATAGATAACAGATTTCATTAACAATGTTTTTTTTTGGGGGGGGGGGATCATTTCTTGGGCACTCCTTTGAGCACCAACTATGTATTGCAATACACAAGATTATCCTCCACTAGATGCTATATTTCAACCTCAATCAACACCACACACCCCCTGACAAAGCAAACATACCACTAACCACACCCATCACCATTCTAATAACCACACCCATAACTCACTGCAAACTTGTAGCCCCATGCATTATTGCTTCCATCGGAGAAGAAAGTGAAGTCAACCTCTGAACCCTTGAAATCATCACGGAGGGGCCAGCGGTCCATGCCGACCTTGCCGTCGTACTTGGTCTCTTTACCCTGGCTATCACTGAATACCAAATAATCGTACCTGACACGGATCAATCCAACGAGGAAGACATGTATCAGACAATGACGACGGTGAGGAATATACCACAGAGGATAACGAGGATGTGGTACAGGGAGGACACAAAGAGAACATGTAACAGAGGAAGGTGAAAAATTAAACCCCACTCCACCCGCCACCTTCTTTAAATGATCTGCTCATCACCTGACAAATCTTTCCCCACACACACATACACACCATCTTAATTAAGCACTCACCATTACACACACACACACACACCATCTTAATAAAGCACTCACCATTACACACACACCATCTTAATAAAGCACTCACCATTACACACACACACACACCATCTTAATAAAGCACTCACCATTACACACACACCATCTTAATAAAGCACTCACCATTACACACACACACACCATCTTAATAAAGCACTCAACACTATACACACTCCTCTTCCTCACACACACACACACACACACACACCTTGTTTCTGTTTCACACCGAGGATCAAATTCCACAACGAAGCGTAAGGCTGACGGGCAAACAAAGTGTTCAGATAAGCGTGCGTTGTCCTCATAATTGTGGTGGGACTCTCGGACCCACATGCCAATCACCACCTCCGGCAACTCCGAGCTATAACTCCCACTGGGCTGAAAGAAAGATTGGTGGGAAAGGTCTCTAGTTGAACATTTGACTCCATATTCAGTTAAGTAATTGAAAAATCTATTATGTAACTTTCATGTACTAGAGGTTAACGTCAATGTACAGATATTCTAATGAATGTCAATGCCCATCAACTAGGGAGAAGAGTTACAGTTAGTTAGTGCTGGTGGTAAGATTAATGGCTATGAGAATGTACTAAGACTGAGAATGGGGAAAAGGGGGGGGGGGGGGGGGGTGGGGAGCAATTAAAGATTGGGGTTGGTGGATGAATCTAAGGGGAAAGGGACAGCTTGGTGGAGGGTGATAGCTAAAGGCAGGGGCTGGATGGGGTCGAGGTCCAGACTGGGGCTGTGTGTGCTGGGTGGGCTGGAGCTGGGGATGAAGCTGAAGGCTGCATGCAGTGCAACCAAGGGGGCAGGGGTTAGGGCTAGAGGTGGAACATGGCAGTTCAACCAGGAAGGCACAGTGACAGCACACACACGCACAAGCGTGCACAAACACACTGTGTTGGGCTGGGAATGTGAGCAGTGTTTGGTCAAGGTTAAGGTTAAGGTAAACTAATACACACACATACATACATAGGTACATACAAGACACTAACATCATACATTAAGAATAAAAGTACGACTAGCTACATCCATGTGCCACACCCATTTTACTGACCTCAGAGATTAAAGGAATGTGAGTGTAGATTGGAGCAAAGTTGACAAGGATTGGCTGCAGATATTTGAGCAGCTCCAGGTAGTCAATGGGCAGGTCCACCATGCTGCCCAGGAACACCACCTAACAAGAGGGTGTGTGGTCTAATGGGGTGTGGTCTAATGGGGCCGGTGTGGTGTTGGAGTGTGGACTTACCATTTCTGGCAGTATTCTTCCCAATAGACTCTTCTTCAGGATCACAAGGGAAATTTCCTAGCATGTGATGTGATGTGATGTGTGTGTGTGTGTGTGTGTGTGTGTGTGTGTGTGTGTGTGTGTGTGTGTGTGTGTTGGGAGGGGAGAGACATAGATAAGGTGAATATGTTCATTGAACCAAGAGAGACAAATGAGTAAGAACTTACTATGCTTTCTGTGGTTGTTGCTAGGGCAACCAGGATGTCGGTGCAGTGAGAGGAAAGAGTTCTAACATCTGAAAGCACGCCACACACAATGAAAATACAATATTTATGGCAACATTCTTAATCATATTCAAACTGCAACCTTTGATAGAAAACAAGGTTGAGACTGATGATCAATACAAGACTGACAGTAGGGGTCCTTACAAGTGAAATCTTGCTCAATTCAAGAAAATAAATTATGAGCTATCAACAACGAACATTTAATTGGATTGGACTGTTTCGAATTCAAACCAGATACACCAATCATATTCAGTTCACTGATTAGTACACTTGATTTGATCGGTAAAAGGTCATCAAACTTATGGTCTACATGGGTACAGTCTTTTTCCTTCGTATTTCAATGAGTCAATCAAATGTATAGCCATCTTTGTTGTTGTTATTATCTAATAATTGTTTTAAAAAAATTTTGGTCTCATAATGGGTTTTGCAATCATTGTTGATATATTTTATATTTGTGCTATCCGGTGGGAATGGTGGGGGGAAGGTTGTTGCAAGCTGTGTAGCAGAAGCTTGTTTTGTTTTCACTTTGTGTGTGTGCGTGTGCGTGTGTGTGTGTGTGTGTGTGTGTGTGTGTGTGTGTGTGTGTGTGTGCACATTTATTTTTCTGTCCACTCTCTAATCTCGATTACAATTACTTCATAATTTAAGCACATTTGGTCCTATTCAGTACTTGGTGGGAACACCATCTTTTATTTTACAAGCTGAGTAGTGAAAGCTTGCTTTGCATATTTCTATCTGTTCACTTGCCCACTCTCTAGTTTCTATTGCAATGTTAAAAACACTCAGTCACCCTAAGTGAAATCAGCAAACTGTGGACTGCATGGACCCTGTACAACATCAAAAGTACGAATGTATGGCGTGGCTTGGATGCTTTCTAGTTCATGTCTATTAATTTTTTTCTTGTAGAATAGTGAGTGACTGGAGAATCAGTTTTGGCAAGCCTTTCATTTTTTTGGTTGCTCTGCTCTGCACAGATGTTCCATGTTGCAACTGAAACAACATTTCATTGTGATGGACCATTGCTTTGTGGTTGAAGTCTATCTGGCCATCAAAACAGCTGCTTTTGGATGTCTTCAACCTTTTTTCCTATCCAAAACCAAACCGACACTTTCTTAGTTTCCCTACAAATATTTTACTTCAAGGCACCTAAACTATTTGAAAACAATATTAATGCTATTACTGCAGAGAGGGAAAAAGGGGTGTGGCTAAAGCTGAAGGAGAACAAGAAACACACCATCGTGAAAAATACTTATGCTGATAATTTCCACTGTGTTTACTCTGCCTCTATACAGGTATATTTAGTACTATTTTGTTGGTCAGTTTTAGGTGTTTGCATAAAATAATTCCTAGACCAATTTATGGACAAGGGGTATATTTTGATTACAGGTACTTTTCAAGAGTCACTTAACTTGACTTTAGCCCAGACAAATTCTCACTTAGATAGCAGTTAGGGTAACCACAGAGGTTTTAGTTCAATGAAGGAAAAGGTTATAGCATCAATATTCAATTTAAATAAAAAGACGGTCAAGTAGAATCATGAAAAATTTCCAACATTAATGCTCATATCGATAAATTTTTCAAAATTTCCTCCATTAAATTGATAGAGGAAGAAAAGAGCTTTCCAATGATCTCTTGTTAGTTATTTATTAATTTGTTAAGTGCGAGCAAGCTGAATGCAATTTTAGTAAAAAAAAAGAAAGAAAAGAAGAAGCTCTCAGGAAAAGTTAGAGTATGCTGTTAGGTCATAAGCGAGTGGCTTCTTTATTGTATCTTCAATGTGTGCCACTTCATCTTGGAGCATGGGATTGGCTCAAACCTTGAACACAGCCAGTACATAGACTAAGCTTGAGAATAAGCACCATAAAACTGGTTCAATATATTTCATGAAGAAAAAAAAGAGAGAAAAGGTAACATTTCTCTCTCAAGAGTCATTTGTTGAAACCACCCCATAAAATATCCCACACAGCACTCACAGTTGGTTATGAACTTGTTAACGACCTCCTTCTTTGCCTTGTCAGCACTACTTGCAGTGAGCATGTCTCTGCACCAGAAGAACATGCTGGCCTGGAAAACACTCAGGAGGTGAGTGAGGTCATCAGGTCTGGTGGCTCCAGTCTGTAGGCTGGTCAGGGCCTGCAGGCAAGTGCACGGTCACATGAGACACATGACATAATAATGACCGACAAGTGATGCAGACCTCAGTCTTGGCCACAATGATGATGGTATTGAGCATGCTCATAGTGGGCTCCAGTTTCTCCTCAACCACCTGGGGAATAGAGGATGGAATATTCATATGGGACAACAAACAAAACTTTAAGAGACCAGGAGGTCACAGATACCATGCAAACACTCTGTTCTAGTGAGCACTAGCAGAGGTACACAATCCCACTGCTAAGATCAGTCTTTTGAAAAAGCAAGGCCCAAGTCATGGCCATTAATTTTGCTAGGTAGAAGGGGGATATAATCTGCCATTAAAAATATTAAAAAAACACCCTTCTTACACATTCAACCTCTTTTCTATGAACTTAATGTACTGACATCAGCAAGTTTTGAAGGAAGGTCGAGGACAGATTTGCAGTCTGTCTTACTGAAGTAGTGACAGAGGGCTTCAAACTTTAGGCGCCAAGAACGAGGCTGGTTACTTTCCTACAACAAAAATGAGATGAGAAATCAACAACAGCAGCAACAACCATATAGTAAACACAGCAATACTGAACACAAACATGTCATCACAACATAATGTGCCACAACCAGAACTCACAGATCAAACATGGTGGGCTGTAGTCACACAAGTGTCTGCTTTGAAGACAAATGTTGCAGATATTTAAAAAAAAAAATGAACATGTGATTACGTCAAAGTGTTTTTTAGAAGAACCATTTTTTAGAGCACTTTTAGTCTTACACATAAAAAAAGAAGAGGTGTGGTCAGATGGGACCCACCCTATACTATTCGCAGAGTCAAGTTGTGTCTGCATGCCAAGTTTTAGGCCTGTAGCTCCATTCTTTTTTTCTGGCGAAAGTACCAATTTTTGGTTTTTATTTTAAATACACAATGGGTGTGGTCATATAGACATACTTAAAATGTTCTCCTGGTGACACTGATTCTAAATATATATGGGTTCATGGGTCTAATTTTAACCATTCAAGCGTGAATCAAGGATACACAGACAGACACTATTCCCACTTCATAGTACAGATGTATTGCAATCCGATCACTTGAAACATATTCCACATATTTTACAAAAACCACACCCACACAGGAAACCACACCCCTCTGTTATCCTAGCTTGAACCCACTACATGGCAACATCCCAAAACACTCCCACTCATCATCTAATTGACACATCCACAGCCAACATGCGTATGTAGAGATGTCTATGAGCTTACCAAGACAGAGCCAATCATGGAGAGGAGGTACTCCATCCGTGCCTTCGAGTCCGGGAAGAAGACCACCACACCTTCGGTTACAATCTCCTGCACCAGCCACTTCACTTTCGGCTCCGTCTCCGCATCCAGGAGGCCACACAAGTGCCCCAGCACCTCCGAAGGCAAGGTCATGGGGTCAGGAGGGGAGGGGCCAGCTACCTCAGTGTCACTTTTAGGCTTTGAGGGAGACTGTCGGATGAAGGGCAGGAATGTTCGGAGGAGATAGAGAGCTAAAAAACTTCCCTGCTCACAGAGAAGTTGGCTCTGTGAGGCACTTCTACAGGGAACAGGTCGTACATGAATGGCGGGAGGGGAGGGAGGGAAGAGAGAGGAGGGGAAGGAAGAGAAAGAGGGAGGGAAAGGATGATTGAAGGAGAAGTGAATAAAGTGTGTGTGAGAGAGAAATAGGAGGTGAGGGAGGAAATTCTGCTAACAAAGGAGAACTGTAGGAATGGAGGAAAGGAAGCAGCTGCTTACTTGTTAGCCAGCATCAGATAGAGCGTCCATATCTTCTCAAGTGAGATATTTTCCACCTCCAAATGTGATTCCTACAGTTTTAATAACGGAAATTGTATCAACTACTTTCATGAACACAAAATGTGTAAGTTCACTGTACATACAAAAATTATAATACATGAGAGATTCTAAAAAAAAAAAAAAAAAAAAGGGAAAAAAAAAAAGGGAAAAAAAAAATCAGTAAGCCTTCACAGAAATGTGAATGGTCAGAGATAAAACAATCCCCATACAAACCTCCCAAATTACATTACATGACAATCAATTAACGAAAGGCGCACTTTCTATTTAAAACATATTTTGAAGCTATTAATAAAACTGAACTGTATCGGATTTAACACTAGAGAAGTTATTTTATCTTGCATACTCAAAATAGCAAACAAAATTATGTGGTCATGGTACAAATTGATCACATGACTCACACTCTATAGGCCATGTGATCTAATCAACAAAGTCTACCTACCATGAGCATGGATGGGTCCAGATAGGTCAGTTTTAGACTCGTTTGAATGGAGTGCAGATCTCCCAATAGAGCAACCAAAACATACATGATCTGCATGAGAATGGCTTCCCCTTCCAGCTCTTTCACTCCTTCACCGAGGCACATCAGTGATTCCTAGAGGAATGGGAGAAGAGAAGGAAGGGAATGGAACATAGGGAAAGGGATAGCGAATGAAACATACATTCTTATTGCCCTTAGCTCCCTCCCTTGCTCAATTATTGTGAATTCCATTAATTACTTTCTTCCTCTCATCCTGGTTTCTCTCCTGTCTTCCACACATGTCCCCTTTCTTCTCACACTCCCTTCCCCTATCACACCCCCTCCCCCTATCACACCCCCTCCCCCTATCACATCCCTCCCCCTATCACATCCCCTCTACTCATTTCACATGCCAGGACTAACCAAGTCCTCAAGAATGTTGATGCTTTTTCGGCTTCTCTCAGAGTAGTGATGTCCGTAGACTTGCACAGACTGGACGCGAATCCACTTAGAATCTTCCTTCAGCGGACCCAAAAACTTCAAAGTTAGATACTACAATAGAAACAATGGCAACACCATGTAACACCATGTAACACCATGTAACAGTGTGTGCAGTCAGCCGTATGGTCTAGTAGAACATACGGTGCCTGTGGTGATGATGTCTGGCTCAAAGTCCACCATACAACTGTAGTGGAAAAAACAACAACAGTGAATGTGGTTATGATTGAGAGAAGAGAGTAGGTTGGGTGAATGAGTGAAGGTGGCAGGTGAGTGGAAGGTCAGAATATCAGAGCGTGTTAAGGGAAGTTTTGTGCTATTCAAAAGTCTCTCAGTCTCTCAGTGCTGCTGCTTGTTGCAGAGTCTAGGTCAGATCTCCTAGTATGAGATGTGCCTGTCATATAGCTAGGATCTTCAGTCAGAATGTGTCCCACTGACCAAGGAGGTTGACCACATATCTGGTGGCTATTGAGGTGTTGTGGAATTTTCTGTTCCTCATGAGATGAAAGAGCATCACTATCTTATGATGGAATTCATGAAACTGATTGCAGGTACATCTTCCAAGAAACATAAATATTGGCAAGTGGACTGTAGCACTTTACCGATTAATCAATGACCAAAAAATATATACGCAACTTTCCTTTGCTGGGAGAAACAGCTTTCCTAAAGCACATTTTGTATCTGCCTGTTTAACACTGCCTGAGCTCAGATGAACAGGACAATGGAGAAATGATGCTGGAAGTGTTAGCCATGTATATATCAACAACTGATGTCTCAGCTGTTCCAACTAAACGAGTACTTGTCAGTGAGCATTAAAAAAAGAGTGTGTGTGTGTGTGCACGCCCACATGTGAGTGGTGACTGAAGTGTAGAAGTGCATACCTATCTCCGTCCACCACGAAGTAAGCAATCGGTATCAATTCAGACCCTTCCACACTAAACAATAACACAACAAACTTTTACAACAGATCAACAAATCACACACCAAAAAAAAAAAAAATACCCACCACCTTCTGCCCCTATTTATTTTCTTGTAATCTTCAAGAGTCCAATTGTCATATTCCCTCATCTTCTCTGTGTGCTTCTCCTGGGTTAGGTCTTGTGAGGACAGGAACAGCAGCCCGGCTTTGGCACCATAACTGGAGCACTGAACGTCAATCTTCATCTTGGTGATGGACATCAGGTCACCTGACTCCTCCTTGGCACACACAGTCACAATCTGGTGATCCTCCGCACTTACGTAGTGGTCTATAGAGAGGACAGGGGCACTATGATAACAGGAAAAGTTTAGGAAGGGGGAAGTAGGAAAAGAAAAAATGGGAAATGGTGGATATTTATTAGAGCAGTTTAGCAAACAGAGCAAAGGAAAAGAAAAACAGAGGAGGGGGAGGTGGAGGGGGAAGGGGGGGGGGGGGGAGGAGAGAATATGGAGGAGGATAAGGGAGACATTACCACTCCTGCTTGCTGAGAAGATGTTTTCAGCTTTCTGGCTGTCCGACTTTTCTCCTCCATCACAACTCACAAAACTCATCTTCAGAAATTCAGCTGTGTGCATGCAAATACAATCTCTTATGCACACTGGGAACTACTAAAAAAAAAAACTAAAAAAAAACAAAACAACCCCGATCTTGGAGAATACTGCAACCATGAATATACAAGCCACAAAGTACTTAGCCAACAGTCATGGGTACATTACCATTCAACAAGGAACCAGAGAAGTGGGTGTGGTTTAGAGTACAGAGCAAGCCAACGGTACGCCTACTTTATTAACTCTAAACAGGAACAACTGCAACAACAGAAAACTAAAGAAGATAATATCTTCAACTACAGCCTGGGTAGCATAGAGATGGGTCCTCACCTCACCCCTAACACCATCCTTGCACTCACCTCTTGCATAAACTAAAAAGTGTCTGATTATTGACACAGGGAACCTCACAAAAATCCTTATCTTGTATACCTGGTGTGATGTTTTCTATTTTCCCTTACTTCTAAATCAACCTTACTCAATATCACCACCCAAAAGCAATATAAAAAAAGAAGAAAAAAACAAACAAACACAAATGCAACAGTTTTATACACTTGAATTTGTATACATTCACACATACATACCACATATTACATGTGCTGAGTATTCAAACATAGAGTGCATAATATTACATTATCAGTGTGTGGGTATGATCCACCTCTAGCCATCATCTGACACCAAGGGAGGAGGAGGGGGAAGGAGGGTGTGTGAGAGTCCATGTTCACTCACCATGCTTGAACTTCTTCACTCGGATAAGATCATGCATCCTCTTCACCACAGACACCAGGCTCAATTTCATCGTGCAATTCTCTGCACGCATATCATAATTGTTATAAATAGAAAAGGAATTATCACATCATCTGATATAACCACACCCCTCATCACATGATCCCACACCCCTCACCACATGACCCCACACTCAACCTCCTTGCTGAAACTCCACTTTCACTTTGTCTTAATTCCACCCACTTTTTGTCCCAATCTTACCCCTTACCAGTCTCCTCAACTCACTCAGCAGAATGAAGAGAAGGTCAATGATCTTGTTGGCATTGCCATGAGCCAGAGAGAAAGTCACCAGCAGCTCCACCCCCTCACGATCCAGACCTCCTCCTTCACACTCGCTGCCACGAAGGAGAGGAGAGGGAACCCAAAGAGGGGGGGAGTGGAGGATGTGATAAGAAGGGGAGGAGGATGCAGGGAGAGGGAAGAGGAGGTTATGCCGTGTAACCTAGTATTCAGTTATTAGACATGGCACACAATGGATCACCTGATGGAGCTGACTAATGAATCCATTTCTTTCATCACAAAAGATGTCAGGAACTCCGGCTTTGATGGGGAGTACGGAGAAAGGGAGAGAGGTGGCAGATGTGAGAGAGCAATTCTGCGAGAAGTAACAGAGGGAGAAAAGGATGAGGGCACCACCATCATCACCACACCCACCACCATCACTACAAGGCAACAGAAATTCCACCAGTGGTGCCCAGCACTCACAACTCACTTGGACTGTGCTAGCAGAAGAGGTCTGAGGTGAGATGCCACAGGAATGGATGCCTTAATGGTGGCGCCAACCAACCCCATGTACCAGGTGGATATAGCGTCCATGACAGTCGGTTGTTTCTCCTTGATGAACCTACACCAGACAACACACATGGGATGGTAGGCAGCAATAGGGAAGTGAAGAAAGAGAGAGAGAAATGATGGAAGGAGAGACAATTGTACTGTTTCCTTCCTTTCCAACACACCCCTGCCCACCCCACATCAGGCCCACTACCACCCTTTACCCTCTTGTCATCTCTCCTGTCCCACACCACCCCTCCTCACTCCCCCCCCCTCTTCGACGTTGTCAAGACAGGGAATAAAAAACCCACAAAGACAAGAGAGACATTAATAGACACTAACATAATACCATATGATCATCTCCAAGTAATTGACTTCCACAGTTAAGAGGTACTGTGTTCAAAGTGATTACATGCAAGTCCAACTTCAGGCCCCATCCTTCACAAAGACCTTGACTGTTTATGCTTGCTTGGGGCTACATACTTGTTCCTAGAGACCATACACCTGCAACTGGGCAATTCTCAGTCTGCACTAATGACGTAGGAGAGATTGGAAGGTTCAGAAAAAGATATCACCTGACAAAATGCATATGATCTTGCTGTTCGCCAAGCCTTAAAATAAATATATGGTGCACTATCTTTGATGGAAAGCTCAAGTGTAAATAGCTGACAATAGAATTTTCAGCTTCCATATTTTGCAAAACACAAAAAAGAAAAGATGAAACAAAACAAAAAAAATAAAACAAACAAAAAACAAAACAAAACAAAACAAAACAAAGAGAGAGCAAGATAAAAATTTTTTTTCTCATATAAATAAAAAAATTAATGAATTAATTAAAAATAAATAAATTTTTAAAAAATCATTGCTCTGACGTAATAATGGATGTGGCACTTTTTCAGAGGCTATCACTTCCACAAAAACTTCAATTAGTAGCCCAATTCATATTCTACATAATATTAATAAAAAAAAATTTTTTTTTAAATTTTTTTAATTAATTTTCATTAAACTCTGACACAATACTTGGCATTTCAGTGATATGGTAAGGCTATGTAGTCAACAGTGAGGCTGTAGCATGTAGTACCAGAGCATAAAATTACAACCAAACGATGGCTGGGCAATCAGCCTGACTATGATCTATTTTGTTCTACTTTTTTCAGACTTTAATCTGGAATAAAAATTGATCAGATTTGGCATAGTTGAAAATGCTAGTTGTTCATGTAAAGTCTGCTCATCGTATCCACTTATCACTAACTTTTCTCCTTTCTAGGACACTGACTCTGATTCTTTTTGTGTGAATAACTTATACTTCAGTCACATTATTACAACTTTAACACCTGCTTCAACTCACATTTCACAGTCAAGCCATGTCAGTGTCTGACACACACACACACATTCTGGGTCGCCCACTTCTGGTGTGCCTCATGCTCCACCTTCCTTCCCATGGCTGGTTCATCAGATGACAATGAGAAACTTATTTTCATGTTGGATAAACTAATTAGTCTGGTCCAAGTAACTGCATAGCAGCTCAGCAGCCTCCACTACAAACTGAAAGTAGCAGGGGGAAAAACCCCAGCAAACTTGCATATAACCTCAAGCCATAAGCTCAGGCAGGAAGTACAAGGATCTCGCTATCCCAGAGCTAACAAACATTAAAGCAGAACATTAAAATGTGTGCAAACAGACAAGGAGGCACTTTTGTGTGGGTAATTATTAGTTTGTTGTAAATCTAAATTAACTTAAAACCACTCTAAATTAAAAAGTTGGGACTTGTGCAGCTTCTGGCAGCAGCAAACAGCCAGATATCCCGCTGAGCTGGCTGCCTCTATCTGCAGGTAGGATATCTGGCATCAAGCTGTGTGTGAGAAGTGAGGAGCCTTGCTGTAGAACATGTGAAAAATTGCTAAGACATTTTGTCTGATCAAATTGGACCTTTGTTCAGACCAAAGCATGAAATGGTCAGATTGCAATGCCCTGCCTCTGCTAGTGCAGCACCATACGAACAACAGGAAAAGAGTTCTGGGGATTGGGTACATACATTGGATGTGCAGGGACTACCAATTGGTGTGTGGTGCCTTTGGTCACCCTTTACCACATACTTGTAGCCCTTGATGTACAGTCCTCTGATCCTGACGTCACAGCCGTCATTCTGACATCCCTTGATGTTGATCTGGATCATTCGATACTCCTTACCAACGTTCTTCAAGAGACTGAACTTGCCCATTGTCTCCCGAGGGATGTTGGTTTTCTTCATCTCTTTGAGGTTTGTCTCAGAGTCGCCCATGCTGATGGTGATGCACTTGGGCATGTAGCTGTCATCTGTGGAGTTGATGTAGACTGACAGGTCCTTTACCAGAACCTTGGGCAGCATTTGGAGCCTGGAGAGAGTGGTCAGTGGAGGAGGAAGCGGGAGATAAGGAAGAAGAGTAGGTGAGGAGAGGAAGGGAGGAGGAGCAATGGAGGTTGGGGCGGAGATCAACAAGATGATGCAGGGAATTGTAGGGATGGTGTGTGTGTGTGTGTGTGTGTGTGTGTGTGTGTGTGTGTGTGTGTGTGTGTGTGTGTGTGTGTGTGAAAGGGCGTACAGATAAATAGAATAATAGAGTACCTAATCCAGTGGCTTCGTGGTGACCCGTTGGACTGCCAGAAGGTGCTGGTCTTGCCGTCAAACAGGCTAAAGGAACGGAAGAGAGTAGAAAGATGAAGAGTTAGTCAGGGGTGATGCATGAGGAAGAGAAACACAGAGAAATGGAAGGAAAAGAGTGAGGATGTGTGTGTGAGGATGTGTGTGTGAGGGTGTGTGTGTGTGTGAGGGTGTGTGTGTGTGTGAGGGTGTGTGTGTGTGAGGGTGTGTGTGTGTGTGTGTGTGTGTGTGTGTGTGTGTGTGTGTGTGTGTGTGTGTGTGTGTGTGTGTGTGTGTGTTCATTCGTGTGCAAGTGAGTGAAGGGAGAAAGATATATATATATATATATATATAGTAATAGGGGAGGTATTTTGTGTCCCTTACTTGTCCACCTGTTTGGTGGAGGTGAAGGAGGAGACGCTGACCTTGGAGTAACACTTCCTAATGAGGAGTCTCTCACTATCTTCTTCAGTGCTCTCTACATTATCTGCATCCTTGATGCTTTCAACTGGTGAAGATGAGAGGAAAAAAAAAATGGAGAGGGAGAAAGAGAGAGAGGGGGAGGGAGAGAGAAAATCAGAATGGATACAGCATTCCCAAACTAACATAGTTAGGCAAAGTGGGGGAGGGGTCCTGTGAGCAGGTTTAGTATATTATTATTATTTACTACTAGCATTAATCATTATCTTCATTTCCAAAGTTCAAGTAATACTTTTAAAAATACATTTTTGGGTGTCACTCTCACCGAAATTACAAAGTTTGTCAATTAAGGGGTATGTTATCCACAACTCATTAATTATTCATGAAAGGTGTGGGGGGTTTTTCCTTCTGTTTTGTTGCTTATATAATTGCACAACATCTGTAGAAGCTGTCTTTCAATTATGAAGCAATTTGGATGATCCATTGTTGAGGTATGGTGGATTTGAGGAAGATGTGCTATGGAGGCCAAGTTCATTTTCTCAGAGTAGAAATGATTTCATGTTAATGTGGATTTTCAGCCTAGATACATTTGGATTTTAGTAAAAATTTTAAGAAATATACTCAATAATACACAATTCTGTAGCTCTTCTTATACAGTATCTTTAAATGTAAAAAACAACAACAACAAAACACAGCTATTATAATTGCAGAGATCAATAGTGAAATTTACTGTTTTTACCACTTAGACATAGCTATGAATAAGGGATATTTTTAAGTGTTGTTTGTGGCTATCTGTCCACTTAGACACTCTCAGGTGGTAACAGGGTACTCTCTTTTAGCTAAGTGGGGTCCATCTTAGCTTTCAAGTAGTTATGGTTAGTGTTAGTGTGGGGTAATTTGCATATTTTGGGATTTTTTAGTGGGACACTTACACATGCCATTAAGCATATCCTTGATACTGCAATAAAATTAAGGGTTCTGGGTGAATGGCAACAAAGTTACACAGCAGATATCTCATGAATAATTAATGATGGAG
>OZ017783.1:11196501-11236105 GCA_963969325.1 Lycopodina hypogea
CAACAAAATTTATCAGTTGAATTTCTTTCTCTGCCCGATGTTGTAAGACATGTCGTCCTCCATGTAGAAATCTTCCTTGCTACAAGCTTTGGTTGGTCTAGATCCAACTAATTGATCCCGACAGTCCTCCTCCAGCTGCTGAAGGCTGCAATGCCTCTCATGCTTGGCGACGATGATGACTCTCATCAACTTTGATCCCTATGACAGTCCTTTGACCTGCCTGACAGAGAGGCAAGTGGATGCCATGCTTACAGCAAATATGCTTAACAACCAAATTATGACGACCATGACCGTTTTTGGTGTAAGTGTAAGTCATAGGGAATCACACACCTGAATGATCTTTCTTGCTGTCTCGTTCTGTTTCGATTTCTCCTCCAAGTACACATCCAGGCAACCTGTGACACATTAATTCAATATTTATACTACAACATATGATTTGCTCTCATAAATTTATCTGATTTATTTGGCCTACACCAACTGCTAATTACACACATGCACACTCACCCACAGAGGGGTTCACCATTGTGAAAGAGCAGGTTCACTCTTCAAATAACATGAGTCATGTGATCAGTAAAATAATACCACTTTTTAAAAGTGCCTCCGCTGAGTTATAATATGCTTCCCACTATGAATAGACTTGGACAACCATAATTCAAGTTGGCATAGAGTAGATGCAGGTGTATAAAGTTAAGTTTGTTGTATGCACAGACTTATTAACTAAGTGATGTAACACAACATCATTGTAATAAACACAATACTCCACGTTGTTTGTAGTTGAAAAGTGCAAGAAAAGAGAGACAACATTTTGCCCTTATTCACTGGTTGTTTCTGATTAAGTTTTCCTCTCCCCCCCTCCCACTTTTTTTTTCTGCCACAGTTATTCTAAACTATGCTTCTCAGGTGAAATATAAAAGAAAAGAAAGAGTAGAATGGATAAATAGGTTCCTTTTTAACTTCCGGGAATTAGCTTCTGCTATTTTTGGTCAAGTGCTACTTAATTCCATTTTAGAGAATGGATTTATCAAAATACTGATTTTTTTTTTGGATTGTGAAGGTAATATATATTTTATTGTTGTTGTGGCAATAATGGAAAACTTGCTTGTAATACTCGACCATAATCTTTCTACCTCTTCTGGTGGAAATGCTGTCAAAATGCATCTGTTAAGGTCCCAGCCTAACTAAAACTAAAGAACATACATATATCACTAACCTGTGCATGCCCTGCACCCACATTCATTAGCTAACCTTTGCATGATTCAATTTGACCGTTCACCATTTACCACACATTTTGACAGTACCATCTACAGTGTTTACCTTATTTAACCTTTTCATTCACATCTATTACACACTTTAACTGTAGCTTTTACTCTGTTTAACCTTATCATTCACCATTTGCCACAAGTCGGTACCTTCTATTGCTTTTATTATAGCTGGTCATTTCCTGTGAGCCTGCTGATATACAAGATCTGCTCCAGCTGTGCTTCCAGTCTTGGCATTTTCAACTGTTGATTCAGTTTACTCCGTGATTAAACTTACAGGGACACTTAAGTTGGGTTATTAAACTACCTATAGCTTATCAGGTTGAATAGCTAAGGCTCTGGTGGCAGCCATCTACCTCCTGCCTCCAATAGCATCCCTTGATGCAAAAGTGCACTGACTCTATGAGGTAGTAACTTGCCCTAGTCCAGAACTGGCCCCACAAGAAGAGTTGGATGGTTTACTTTACAGCCCTTCTCTGAGGAATTGATGTTGAGGCATCCCTCCATGGTTCCTGAACAAAGTCAGTACTTCAGACACACACACACACACACAAAAAAAAAAAAAAAAAAAAAAAAGCAAAAAAAAAAAAAAAAATCCTGGAAAAGAAGACTCTTGCATGTGCAAAAGGATGGGAGGGCCAACTTGGGGGGGGGGGGGGATTGAATCATTTACCCCTTGTTATAGTGGTTAAAATTACAGAACACAGCAATACAATAATGAGTTCAACTACCTTGACAGCTGTCTTCTACTCTTTTGTTTTCATAAACTACACTTTCTTCAAGGTCAGCATTGGGCAGTGCATCTGGAGATTCAATAATTATTTTAATCACTCAAAACAGCTTCAAAAACTAGTTTTTATCAACTTCATCTGTGAGAAGCTTCTCCCACCAGAGCCAGTGTTCCTGATGCCAATGTTGGGCAAGGCGTGAATGGAATCATTTTCAAAATACAACAAATCACAGTTTAAACTACATCACTGGAAAAAGAAAAACAGTTGAAATGTTTCCTCTCAGATGGCAGATAAATGACTTGGCTACATCTTTGTGGAGTTTGTTGATGTTTATTTGAGTAAATTTTACTGCAATTAGTTTATCAAGATTCATGCACTCCTCTTAAAGTTGTACGTAATGCCCAACATGTTGATGGTGAAGACAAGACTGAATGGATACAACAGAAAAATACAAATTCTACGACTGGAGTGTCTTTACTAAGTTTGGCGACCTAAGGATAGTGTGCAGTCAAGTAGGATTATAGTTTCATTCTCAATTTGCTTACTTAAGGGCCTTAGAAATCCTAAAGCTTCTGGCTCATATGAATATTCATATATGCCCTTAAGAATAGTCACACTTGCAGCACATGTTGCTTTGGCAACCTTTCCTTCACACCTGTCATGTGCCAACCAGCAGGTATCAGAGGCTTGAGATTCTCCTATTCAGGTAGGTCAAGGTCACTGAATCCCCTGAAGAGAGTCTGCACTTCTGGGAGAGCAGTGGATCTATATCCACAGAGGAAATCAAGGTCACATAAACCTGCTTCATTCCTGGAGTTGAATTCCCAGCTGGTGCACAAGCTATCTGTAACAAATAGCAGCGGCAATGCACAAACAAAGCATGGAATGGGAAATGTCACTTCATTAAATCCCCCCTAATTTTGACACCTGATGATTTCCTGTTTTAAGCAATCAATCGGAGTTTTGAAAGTGAATAATCTCCAAGAAGTGCACCACTGGCCAACCATTTCCCTCTTAGTGACAGAGCGCTGACAACTCCTCCACAGTTGTAATATCTGTGTTCTCATCTGCCATCGTGTTCTGGTACGATGCTTTTAGAAGACACTTTAGTATTGATTCCACAACCCATGTACCTAGAGCTTCAACAAAGTCAACAGCAGCTGCTACATGAGAAGTGCACACAGCCATCCTCCCTGCAGTCTCCAGGATGTGCACAAGATGCTCCCCTCCCCATCCACAATACACTACCTAATCAACCAATTCATTGAAGTTGGTTGGTGTGGAATGTGCTGGTGTGCAAGAAAGTGTGTGCAGCTACATGAGACTTGATGGCAGCTCTATTTTTCATCCTCTCTTGTTTACAGCACTTCCCCTCCTCCACCCTCTCTAACTGCTGCAAGACCGACTCTTTCTTATTGCTGCCTCTGCTGCCAAAACTGCTTGATTAGCTATAGCATAGACACCACTTCTTTTTTTTGGGGGGGGGGGGGGGGGCTTTCATCTTCTTCATAGCTTTCTCCCAATTGGGGAATGGAGTGGAAACCCATATTTATCAAGAGTACTAAAATAATTTACCTCCTAATTCTCAAAATCTTCTAGAACTCGTCATACTGAAACCAATGAAACTCTTTCCCAACTTCTTGGGAGTAGTTTCATGATACAGGTAGAGTACAGAGCTTATTGGGAGGGAAGCCCAGGCTATACATGTTCAACCTTCAGTAATATCACCTCTGCTGCCACTCACTGCCACACTCTGAGACTTCAGTAGCATCTTTCCTCTATACTCTTGGGCAAATGGAATGACTTTTATGTCTGTGTTGATATTTTAATCAGTAGCTGAATTAATTATGGTTGCTACAGTAACGAGGAAACAGAACCAATCCTACTACATTTACAGGTGGTCTTTGTTTAAATAGTTGTTTTTTTTATTGTTTTTAAAAAAAGAACCCACAGACCAAATTTTGAGCACCAGCAAGCCACATCTTAGGAGGTAGAATTCCCCTGGTAAAAAAGGGTTCAGCTTTTAAGAGACTTTCAAGTATATTCCAAAGAAACAAACATCACTTGAAAGCATACGGGATCAGCAATATTATGAAAGGGAGAATGCTAGGTCCTGATACAACTTCCCCTTCCCCCCCCCCCCAGATAAAGATCTTCTGGAGGTTTCTTCAGGTGACAAAACCAATAAATAAATATAAAACGACTCCTTGCAAAGAAACGAGAACGATAATTTTTCCCAAGCTGCCATCATACCATCTCAGCATAGTTCTGCTTTTAAGCTCCGACCTTTTTAAGATGTTAAAAGCTTTGGTGAGCAGTAAGGTATGTCCACAATGTCAGTCTTTCTCAAAAATGCAAAGCCATACTCCAATTACCATTCCAGTGTGTGTGTGTGTGTGTGTGTGTGTGTGTGTGTGTGTGTGTGTGTGTGTGTGTGTGTGGTGTGTGTGTGTGTGTGTGTGTGTGTGTGTGTGTGTGTGTGTGTGTGTGTGTGTGAAAACCTAGGCAGAAAGTTTGAATCATTGGTTCTATAACAAGAACACCCACCCAGCCAGCCCACTGACCTGGTAGCTCATGGCAAGGCTGGAGCGCTTGCATTGGATCAGTTGGTGTGGATTTCAGCACCTAATGTTGGAGTAATAAAAGTTGTCTTATCAACACAAAACAACAACAAAAAAACAACAAAATACAACAACAAAACAACAACAAAGAAACCATGGTAAGTCTTATAAGGGGTGGGAAGGTGGGGAGAGAAGAGAGGGAGGAAACAGAAGAAGAGATATTGCCATTAGAAGATAAGAATGATTGCGAGAGAGAGAGAGGATGGTAGGATAACAGGAGGTTAATGGCGATGAAAGGAGTGAGGAAGGACAGAGGGAGAAAGAGGTTTACTGTTATCAGTCGTGTGATGCCAAAGAATCCTGTCTCCTCAGCATCCAAATCCTTGAAGGTTTTGAGAGCTGCTTCCTTGGAGGACATGGATGTCATGAAGTCCACAAACTGAGTCTCACTAAGTGTGGTCTGCACCACACACACACACACACACACACACACACACACACACACACACACACACACACACACACACACACACACACACACAACTAATATAAAGTATTTGCATCTTATGTATAGTAGAGTTTATTGAGAATAGCAAACAGAAAGGAAAAATAGGTCAAGATAGACGGAAAGGAGGAAAATAAAGAGACAGAAAGATGAAAAGAAAGAAAACAAAAAGAAAGAAAACCGAAAGAAAAAAAATAAAGAGGTTTTATTGCACAAAAAAAAAAAAGGAAAAAAAAGAAGAAAAAAAAAAAAAAGAAAAAAAAAAAAGAAAAAAAAAGAAAAAAAAAAGATCAGTAATATCTAGCTGCCTATTTCTCAAACCTCTCCTCTTTCCAAAAGTGTCTTCAGCCATTTTATCAGCTGCTCCTTGAAAAGTACTAAGATGGTCCCAGGTGGTTCCCTGGACAACAACAATGAAAATTGAAACAAAGTAAAACCAAAACGATGCACTACCATACATCCACAGTAGACAGAATGGCTCCACAGAGTGGAGGAGTCATTATTAATGAACTCCAGTACTTGTTGAGTGAAGACACACTGGTATACACTGACTCTCCAAGACATGATGTGTGCACTAGGGCCAGAAATGGCATTGATGCCATAATTAGTTCAGATATAATGTGTGTACATGTGCACTATTGAATGGAATTTCCATTAGTACAGTGAGCCTGACAACATGCTACTGCCATGTGATTGCAATCAACACAACTCTCTGTGAAGGTGTGCTAATATGCACATCTTTGCAGCAGGCTAGTGGAATATCTGTTGCTATGACGACAGAAGTGATAGGGAATGATAAGGAAGTTAACCCTCCAAAGAGTGGAGCACTAGTAGTATCTAAGACAGTCCCACAGAGAGAGAGAGAGAGAGAGAGAGAGAGAGAGAGAGAGAGAGAGAGAGAGAGAGAGAGAGAGAGAGAGAGAGAGAGAGAGAGAGAGAGAGAGAGAGAGAGAGAGAGAGAGAGAGAGAGAGAGAGAGAGAGAGAGAGAGAGAGAGAGAGAGAGAGAGAGAGAGAGAGAGAGAGAGAGAGAGAGAGAGAGAGAGAGAGAGAGAGAGAGAGAGAGAGAGAGAGAGAGAGAGATGGGCAGACATAACTATGGCTAAATTTCGCCCATGACAAGGACAACAAATAACAAGTCAGACAATGTGGATGTTAATAATGCTGACTAAACAAAATCACAAGTTCAATTCTTCTTGGTCAACATCTGAGAGCACCCTTCCTCCCAAGATAAAAGTATGTGGCCTTAGAATCGTACCTCTTACATAGTTAATATGTTTGCACAAGATATGTGAATTTGACCTGCAGCAAAGAATGAGAGACATTCTGGCTCAGTTTCTCTTAACTCCGTTGTCTTGGTTACATGCAAAACACTTATGGGTGGAATGGAATGACCTCAACACAGTCTTGGCCCTTGTAGTATAGTCAAATAAGAATATGGAGTGGAAGTTAAAAAAAAAAAATTGAAAGGGATGGCATGGATTGAAATAGAATGTGGATTATCATAACAATCAAATAATATAGTAATGTACATATACTCCCCTGGGGCTTGTAAAAGTAATTGAAAATGCTCAGAATGATAGTGAAAACCATAAAAAAACAAAAACAAAAACAAAACAAAACAAAAAAAAACACAACAAAATCAAGGGCTACTATTAGACCATGCACACAAGAAGATTATTGCTGGAGAAAGTGATGATGTGAGCAGCCTTTTGTGTGGTTCAGTTTATATTGCAACATCAGCAAAAACCACCAGCAGACTAGTTGTCATAGAAGCTGGCACAGAGAACACATTTTGAACAATAAGCAGTCTCATTGGTTGGCGGCAGTAGCGGTGAGTGCCACACAGTTGTCAGCCACAGCATGCAGCAGAAATAGCTGTTCGTTTTTCTCTGAACACTTTGTTAGGCAGCACCTCATTTCCAAGAATTTCTGGATTATCACAGGCTCTGCATGATAGGGTTCTGAAGAGTATTGCAGCTTCTTCTTGGCCAATATTAATCCTAGCAACCACCTGACACTGACCGCTACTGCTGCCACCTTTGAGTTCTGAAAACTAGCAGCTAACTCGCTGGCCAGTTCTTAACTACCTTTCTGTCACTTTCATGCATCATTTTTTCCACAACCATAGCTCTGAAATATTTAGAATTTGGTATCAGCACGCTGAAAATTTCATAAAGTTTCTGTTCCTATAGTATGGTAAAAGCAAGAGCCATTTCCCAGTTGCAGTTCTCAAAAACATCATTGGTAGTCTTGAATCCCAATATATTCTCTATGGTGCGGGTGGCTCACTGATGCCATAAGTAGGCATGGCAGGTAGTGGGTGATGTAATCATGCAAGTCCCCTATTGACTGCAACTACTTCCTGCATCACTGAATTAATAAAACTTTTAAAAAAGGAAAGGAAAGGAAAGGAAAAAAAAAAAAAAAAAAAAAAAAAAAAAAAAAATGTAACCAGGTTATTAAAACACAGCGCATGATGCAACAACAAACAGAAGTTAAGGGTTTGAGCAAGTCAAAAACAATATTAGGAAATTTTTTAAAACTATTACTAAGGATTATCATACAAGATTCAAAGGTTCACTTCCAATAATCACAAATGCCAAACAAAAGAAGAACATCACTAAACCAGAAAAAAAAACATCTAAAGCCAAGAGAGGTCAAGTGAAACCCCACAAGGACATACATTTTGGCTCCAAGCAGTATTCAACAGGCAGATACAGAGACTAATTCATCAGACACCAGAAGTTCAACAATCACGTTTAACAGAAATATCTACCAGACATACACTGAGGCACCAGAATGAAATGGAAGAGGAACGCCACTCATGTGTACAACACATTTCTACCAGCTAAACACTGAGGCACCAGAATGATGAGACAGAAGAGGAACACCATACATGCCTACATGATATGACTACCACACAATCACTGAGGCACTGTAATGAGACAGAGGAGGAACACCAATCACGCTTACAAGACATGTCAATCAGACTAACACAAACACTACATTTAGAAACATGAAATGATTGCCGCTTACGTCTACAAAAAAATTTGAACAGACATGCAATGAGAGTAGCCTCTCTAACACTGGTCCTCTCTGTAATGCATGCCCTCCTGCAAGATATGCCATTCTGTAAAACCTGTCCTCATGTTGAATATGTCCTTCAGTAAGACATATCCTACTTTAAAATACGACTTTCAGTAATACATGTCCTCTCATAATGTGTATTCCTGTAAGTCATGTCCACCTTTAAGTAATGCATGGCCTTCCATAATACATACACACCAGTAAGACCTGTCCTCCTGTAAGACGTGTCTTCCTGTAAGACAAATCACCCTGTAAGATATGCCATCCTGTACAACATGTACTCCTGTAAGACATGCACACCTGTTAGACATGACCTCCTATAGGACATACCCTTAAGTAAGACCTTTCCTCCTGTAAAACATGCATTCCAGTAAGACACATCATCCTGAAAGATATGCCATCCTGAAGACATGCACTCCTGCTAGACATGTCCTCCCATAATACATGTCCCCCTACAAAGCATGACCTCCCAAAAGACAAATGTTCCCATAATACATGTCATCCAGAAAGACGTGTACTCCAGAAAAAAATGTCCTCCCACAAGACATGTACCCCCCTAAGACATTTTTGTGACCACACCCCACCAAAGGTGGGCCTAGTAAGCAATGCAGCCAATGGTGAGTGCATAGCTTCGTGGTGGACTGTACAGAGTCAGATAGTGTTTGACAAAATGTCAGGAACTGTGGTAAGGAACCATACTGGAGTTAATGGCTTGTGGCTACTTGGTGGGGGGGGGGGGGGTTTGCTAGGGTGAGTGCAAAGTTTTGTGGACTGTACATAGTTGTTCGTGTTTGTAATTACCTTGCTAGCAAACAGTATTAGAGGTTTTCAGGAGTTCTGGCATGTCTGAGCTAAATAGATGGTGATATATCTACATCATTTCCGTGTAGATATGAGCCAAGTGAGAGTATTTCTGGTTCCCATTCCTGTACTGAAATTCTGGTCCTGAATAGAAAGGCTGGCAGAATTTTCCTCAAGAACTATTTTCAAGTCCTCAGTAGATATTGTATGACATAGAGATTTCTGCCTGTCTTCCTTGCTATGAAGGTCATACTCTAAAATGGTAGAGATTTTTTGTGCTCCTGCTCCAATGAGTGCCTCAAACTGCAACAAAAAAAATTCTCCCCCAAAATAGCATTTCAGTTATACTTTAATGTGGCTGCTAGAAATTTCTAAGCAGTGACAATATCATTTAAGCCCTGTCCACATTACAAAAGGGTCTCCAGCAACACCCGGTTCCGAACGTTTTCTTGTGTCCACACTAGAACCCACTCCACATCACCTGCATGGGCTGACTAATTGGCTGGGTGGATTAATTGGTTTTCCACTACCACGCATAGAAACGGGGAATTTTATTTTTTGGTGTGCTCTGTTCTGTCCTTTTCCCTTCGCAATGTCATTGCACAAATGGAGGATAGAGAGGGAGGGGGGGGGGGGAGCTATTAGTAGCTAAACTCCTAATAGCAAAGCAAACATCAGCAATAAAGCCACAGGTATGTTCAATAAATCTGAGCCTCTTGAAGACTACAGTGACAGAAGAGAAAGAAGTTGCTAAACAGTGACAGAAGATAAAGAAGTTGCTAAACAGTGACAGAAGAGAAAGAAGTTGTAACAAAGTTGTTGAGAAGTTTAAAGCTGACATTAGTATAGCCTCAGACTGCTGCTGCTGTGCATTATCCAGAGCTTTATTTATACTGATAAAGTAAAATCGGCAAGAAGGTCAAATTTCACTTAGAATTCTTCTATCAAATCCCCAGGAAACAATCGTTGGCAACCATTGCAATTCTCAACTCTGTCATATGCATGTTCAGTCACAACAAATATTCATCTACTCTGAAAATGAAATTTCCTCTGATTGTTCAATTTTCCAACACAGTACTGGAGCTCACTACAAACCCATGGCTAGCTTGCTAATGCTACAAACCCATGGCTAGTTAGCTACTGCTACAAACACATAATCCAAACCACACCCATAATATTTATGGCATCGCAATCAGTGGATACGCTTTAGTAGTTTCAAGATGCAATGAGCTGAACTGAAGGCTGAAACTTGGTGAAGAGTTCAACAATGATTTAATCAATTTCTATAGGATCTACAATAGTAGAGGTCAATTAGTGTTACATTGATGGGAATAAACTGGCACACAGGTTGGAAACCCACAATACATTAATGACCCACATGTAGGGTATTGGTGTTCCAAAGGAGAGAGAAAGTTCTAATATCTGTCTACATTTACATGAGGATTCATAGTCTAGCCAACCAGATTAGCTGTGTCCACATTCCATGCCAGTGCATGGAGAGTGTCTATTGTTGGGTGCAGCAAATGTTTGTCAATACAAATGAATAGTCTAATGTCAAAAAGATAAACATCAAACAGGATAATTAACAAGATGGTGGAATGGTGCAGGGAGATATGCAGAATGTGTTTGGGAAGGGAGGGGGGAGGAATTTGATCTAAATGCTTGGAATAGTGAATGTGTTGAATGAGTATATTTTCATCATGCTTAAAATCTCCTCTTAAAACTTTAAATCAAAACGGGGGTGTGGGTGGGAGGGGCAACCAGGGCTACATTTCAAAGGGAAAGGATAAAAAGTGGGCAGAAAAAAAAATAAAATGGAGTCACATTAGTCATGTCAATGTAAATTTAGTATGCCATCAGAATACACACTTCAACAATTGAGAGAAAAGGAGAACAGACATCTCAGAGATATGGTTATTACTTCAGAGAGAGCAGAGACTTGTAGAGGACATCGAGGTTGAACAGCGGAGAGAAGTCAAGCAGGTTGTCCTGCTCTCGGCTATCCTCCATCTTATCCTGCAACAACAAAAGGTGTCTCATTACACTCACTTGTTGATACAGCTAACGTAACAAAACAACAAGATAGTCATTTTGTAAGACATACAAATAGGATACAAGGAATGTAGATTGCCATTGAGCACGTCTGTATGTACATAGACAAAAACACACCCACAATACACTGCATCTGCTATTTGGATCCTAACTATACATAGCAGTTTACTTTCTTTCATACAAACCAATTCTTACAGTTGAAAAATAGACAGAGACGGTTTCCTTGTATTATGAGAACCATAAATACTGATCTGAGTGGCTAGATTAAAAGGATAAGTAATTTTTTTTTCATATATTTTAACGGCATATAAATGGCATAAACATTTCCAACCATTTTTAATTTCATTTTCAATTCATGTTCAGAACGGATACTATTTGTGGACATAACATATATCCCAGCATTATATCTATGTGCATATAAACACAATGCATTTTGCACATTCAAAGCATGTAACACTAATACTTTTCATTGATGCGCATAGTACTAGAAACAGAGAGCTACAACAGAAATCTGTCACTGCAACAGGGAACAAAGAGATGACAGACTACCCACCACCATATACATTTAAACATAAATGTGATTGATCCACAGTTTTGTGCATTAGAATTATAGAATAAGATTACTTCTTTTATCCCTGGGTGCTGAAGTACACAGTGCAATGCTAGGGCTAGGGCCAAGATGAACACAACAATCCACCAACCACTTCTCGAGTTAATAAAGAAAATACTGGAGACATTTCACTTGGGTTTTCAAACTATAAAAATCAGATAAGAATCATATTAGGTACTGGTCTTAATGATCTGTTTAAACCAATGACTGAAATTGAAAAATATATTTTAATAAATTCTGCCTTTTTCTCTCCTTTGGACTCCCAGGAGATTAGCTAATACCACATGATCTAAAGTGTGTGCAAGCTGGATATGATAAAGGTGCACAGTCCATGACGTCCTTATGGTTGTCTAGGGGAAGATTCAGACCAGGGATAGCTAGCTACAGATGCCCTAACACAACATACTTTACCTGCTCATCCATATCCTGATAGCCCTCATCTTCTGAAGAAGGTATGTTACCCATGGTTTTAACCAGAGCCTAAACCACTTAGGATCAGTACCAGCTTAGCATGCGGAGGAACAGCAGGATCAAACAGGTGGGAGGGGCACCGAGGGTGGTACTCTTGGGCAGGCCCAACCTAAATAGAGAATTGCCTTTGGGGTCCAGCGAAGTCACTGAAATTCATTAGCTTGGTTCGTCAGTTGTCACCTGCCCTGCACGTGCACCACCGAGGGTCTCGTTCCAGAGAGAGCAAAGATCAATTCAGTAAGAAGGAAAAGATCGATTACGCATTTTTAAGCGCATGAATTGATATTGTTCCCATGAATTGATATTGTTCCCATGTAGAAGGGATCATCTGACTTGAACTACCCACCCCCCCTCCCTCATTTAGTCCTTTCCTTTGTAATCCCTTGTTATCTTAAAGCTTGTACCAAGGAAGAATAAGGATTTATACAGCAGAGGAATAATGGATGAGTCCACATTTTCGAAATTTTCATTATTTGACTGTCAGATCTCTCCTTTGACTGGGTTTTTGCCTTCCACTCCTCCACTGTCCAGGCTTCCTGGTCAGTACTTTGCAGCTTGGGAAGAGCTGGTTTTTTGGTTTTTAAGCTACCAGAACTCATCAAGAACAAACAGCTCAGAAGGGAAGTGAACAAGCTGGCTGAGTTAGAGTTTAACTCAACAACTCTCCAATCAGATGAGGAGTGGAACCGTGCATACACCATGCTTTGCTTTCTTGGACACAGCTATATCTGGATGGAAGGACAGAAAGGGATAGTAGACAAAGTCCCTCAAAATATTGCCATACCTTGGTGTGCAGTCAGTGACCACCTACACTTAAAACCTGTGGTAAGCTATTGTTCCACAGGTCTGTTTAACTATGTTTTGCGAGATCCACATGGCCCTTGGAACGAAGACAACATTTATGCTAATACTACCTTTACTGGCACTGAAGATGAATCCTGGTTTTATATCATTCCTTTGGTGATGGAACTTGCAGCGGTACCTACTCTGAGAGCCATTGAGGTCATGTTGCAAAACATGTCATGTCAGAAGGACATCATTGTCCAGAAGTGTCTGGAGACAGCGCAGGAATCACTGAGAGAAATGAGGATGCATATGAAGAAGATGACTGAGAGATGCAACCCCGTCATGTTCTATGTACATATTCGCACCTTCCTTGCAGGTTCCAAGGGTCTAGATATTTTCCCTCGAGGTATTATCTATGAGGGAGTGAGTCTGGAGCCAAAGCAGTTTCATGGAGCAAGTGCAGGGCAAAGCTCAATAGTTCATGTGTTTGACATTCTTTTAGGAGCAAAGCATTTTGGTGCCGAGAAGGAGTTCCTTGATGCAATGTTACAGTACATGCCTGTAGGACACAGACGATTTTTAGAACTGTTGAAGGAAATGCCATCTGTGCGTGACTACTGTAAGAAATCAGGTAATGCTTGCTTGATCACCAGTTACAACAGGTCTGTCCAAGAGTTGACACAGTTTCGTTCAGACCATGTGATTCTTGTGGCTCACTATATTGTCAACCAGCAATGCCACAGTCAAAATCCTACTTTGGATAAGAAGGGAAGTGGAGGAACTAACTTCATGAAGTTTCTCAAGAAAGTGAGAAATGATACTGCAGATCTCTTGATTAAATTATGAGTGTCTTTTTTTTTTCTTTTTTATTCTGAGTGTGTTTGTATGTGTGAGTATTAAAACTATGATATTGAGGAATATTGAGGAATACAAGAAGGAAACTATTGATCCAGGTCATGATGATTATGTGGTCTCTTATCTGGATTATTACACACTTTACATCCTCAGGCATGAAAGGAGAAGGCATCACATGGAAATGGCCTATAAGTTAGGAACAGGCAGATAATGCATTTATATTCCATATATGATGATTTATGTTGGTAACTGAAAGAAATGGTTAGGAAGATGCTGGTTCAGTAAAGTGTTAACAGCAAAACAACCATGCTAGATTAGTTTAGTAAATTATATTTATCCCTTTGTGTGTACGGTGTGTGATGATTAAAACAATGAACAGCAATATCAATTGAAATGGTAAAACATCACAATGGAATATTTTGTGAGCAATAACAGGACTAATACTATCATTGGAAAGGTGTAAGTTTTAAAGAAAAAAATTCTATACCACAATATTCAAGTTAATTCTACATGCCAAAAATTTGTGCATGTGTCCTCACCACCCTCCAGAATCAATTGAAACAAATAATAGTAGCTGCTCACATTAATGTGCTCTTGGTGGTTGTCCCTTTCAATAGGAATAGTTTATTACCTCCCTACCTATCACATCACTTTAAGTTTAACAGCAACCTGCTTTCTCTTACATGAGAGTGATCAAGTAGACCAGTGAAAATCAAAGGTAAAGAGGTGCCTGTACCTGCATTTCCTGAAAATGCTGGTGAATTGTTCTGATATAAGTAATTTGTGCTCAGCAATTATAGTAGCAGCACTATCGTTTAGCAATAATAGAAAAATAGAATGGAGTATCACAGACCTTCATCGCAGTGCAATGTTTGTCGTGCAAAATCTGTCCTGACATCCTAATCTTCTCAGCGGGGGAGTACTCACGAGTAGCACTGACTACTTGGTTATGGTTGATTTTTCCTTTGTTTGGGTAGTTTCCATGGTGACAGTAACTAAGAGTATATAATTTCAACAAGAACTTTTTATTTTGTAGTCTGGATAGTGGAGGAATTCTTTCTCTAGAGGAGTATCTGGTCATGTCCCAAATACCAAAGTCCATTCAGAGGGCAACATCCTGGTCAAGAGAAGTCGAAGAAGGTATACAGCTAGTTACCAAGCTTATTAACCAGCTACATAGCTAATACTGCAAATTTAGACAAAAAGTAGTACATTGCTGGACACCATATTTATCCCTTTTTTAAAAAAATCTTACATATCCTCCACCATATAGCATACAGATTTCAACTTGCAGGCTACAAAGATGAGCAAGAATATTTATTCTTGAACAAAGGAATAAAGGTGAAGTGCATAAGCCATATGCATTAGCAATCAAAAGTATCAAATTTCAATCATGAACATCAAATTTTATGCTCTCCATGAACATCAAATTTTATGCTATCCATGAATATTGGAGTAGCACTGATATGACTAAAACTATATTTTGCAGGTTGATAGATGGATGCATAACAGCTTTGTGAAAAAGCTACGAAGGAGAGATGGCTACTTCTATTACTTTGATGGAACAAGAGAATGCTCAGATAAAGACCTAAATAAAGTCAAACTTTACTGCTATTAAAGTTCACCAAAGAGATTTGGTGCAAAATTAAGAAGTGTATTGAAATTCTGCATTGACAATATACATGTACGTATGTATGTATAGATGTATACTATTATCCTCATTTCATTTTAAATAGAGAGTATAAACACTGCAATTAATAAAAAGGTAATGAGTTGTTGATAATTGAAAACAACACATAAATTAAGTTCAACTATGCCACTACTGAAGAGTTGCAGAGTGTGAAGAACTCTACTGATTCGTTGCTGCACTGTGTGTGAGGTGTGAGAGTGGTGAGGGGGATGAGGGCATATGCACTGGATGCACCAGCCAATAAGCCAAACATTGCAGAGGACATCATGATTATACCTACACATGAGCAAACAAGGAAAAAAAGACAGAGTAAATAATATTTACACAAATATGGATCAATTTTGCGTTAAGTCCTAGTGTTTCAATACAATCACAATAGCAGAGGTCATATATCTTGTATGATCTAGCTGCAAGAGTTGATTGTATTTTGGCATGTCATTTCTCTTGACTTCTAAATTATACAGCTCTTTCATCCTTATTGTATACAGCATATACCCGGTGTTGCCCAGCCAATGTCAACATAAAACATTTCAGAAGTCACACACAACACCATTTCCAGACCTTGTACTTCACTGCAATAAATCAGCTCATAAGTAGGCATGCAACATTCCCGTTGATTTTTCAGGAAAGTCAGATTGTTTTTTTGGGGGGGGGGGGGGGGGAAGAGATCGGATACATATTGGTCATATCCAATTTGCAAGATGACTATTTGCCAGGAAGTTATTAGGAGCACATGTATTGAGGATTAAGTTAAGAAGATGGTGAGTGTTTCTCCGTAGATATATACCCAAATTCAGCAAGTAAGGTTTCTAGAGGGGATAGTGTGCACCAAGGTAAGTGATGTCATATTTGACAGAGTTTAGCTAGGCCTGGATAGTTATTTATTAAGTGTAGGAGTGGTTTTACAGCCACAATGCACATTTTGTTGAACTTTGTGGGACTGTACTGCTTCACTCCAATATTCAACAAAATGAGTGTTGTAGTACCTACTGGCTGTAAATTCACTCCTACATATACTAAAAAATTACCTAGGCCTAATAAACCCCCATCAAATATGACATCACTTACCTTGGAATCCACTATCCGCTTTAGAAACCCTGCTTAAGAAAAACTCTACTTGCTGAATAATTTGGGCATTCTCTTTGGAGAAACCCTCACCATATTCTTTTCTTAAACGTGCGTGCATGCTGGCAAAGAACAGATGGCTACCAATAATTTCCCATTAAACATGAATGGTTCCACGCTAATTGGATTTGAACAATAAGTATCCGATCCTTAGGTATATATCTACGGTATAATGCTGAAAGGTAGATTGCCAACAGTTCAAAACTCACTTGGATTATCAGTTTTTGTGCAATTAGTTTGCATTGTATATAAGAATGAATCAAGTTAGCAAAAACAAAGGGGAAAATATAGTGGAAAGGAAAAAAAAGAAGAATAACAAGGGTGGAGGGGAAGAAGAAAGTATCCAAGAAAGAAATTATTGAAGGATAAAAGAAACGAAGGAAGGGGAAAAAAGAAAGTAATAGGAAAAATACCCATTATTTCCCGCTTAGTAGATCAGTATCTTAACCATTGCACTATGCTTTTTGTAGGCTTCATTTGTATTATTACCCTGGAACACTTAACCAATGACGAATTTTATGGGAGGTTTTTTATATGAAAAAATTGGATTCCTTTTTCCTCCACTAGGGGATGGTGGCACAAAAAAATAAAAATAAAAATAAAAAAAAAAAAAAAAATTTTTTTTTTTTTTTTTTTTTTTTTTTTTGGGCTTAAAGAAATTTCATTAAGTTTGATCCAAGGGTTTGGCTCTCATGCCTAGACACACACACACACACACACTTACAAATGAAAATATATAATGTCGGTTTGGAATAGTTTAAACAGCTTCAGTGGACACATCATTCTACAGGACAGTCTAAATGGCAGATAGGTAATTTAAAGCAGCATTTAGTGAATATATCATTGCTTCACATGCCACAGCCACACAAAGAATTGTCACAGTCTAAGAAGGGTTACCAATATATAATTTCTCACCTTTATCTATGAGGTGAACTTGCTTCTATGCAGCTGGTATATATATATGTCCCTTTATTAACGCACAGAAAAATTACTTCACCTAGTCTACATATTAATTCATAAATATATAAGGACTTATTCAATAGCCATCACAATGCTCCATTGAGGGAGAACTTGGGGATAATTTGGACTTCACCAGACTGGATATATACTTGAGAGAAAAGGTCTGCATACATATTGTTGGATAGGTTTTTTAGATAAATATTAGAGCCTGCACTATTATATAATTGAACCTGGATTTACACCTGCACACACATGCTTTATGTTCAACACAACATATAAAATCTTCATAGGACACTCAGTTTTACTCTGAAATTAAGAAGTAGTTTTCAATTTTTCACATCAATGCAAAGCAGAAGTTTTGCATATCAGAGCAGATATCTAACTCACCAGCCAGTTCTTTATCCTCCTCCTTCTTGACCTGAGAAGACAAATGGACTAGACATAAACAAGTCAAATAGCCATTGGAAAGACCCAAGAAGATTATGAAAAGAGTAGCCCACACCACAACATTGGTACTCAGGATGGGATGAGAGGGGGAGGGGCTAACACAGAGGAGACCAAGTGGGATAAAAACCATACGCCCCACAGAAGCTAGCAAAAGTTGCTTGGAGGACCATCTGATGTGTATCGCTGCTAGCCACCTAGAGATGAAATCTGTCAAGTTGAAGGTGGCAATCAAAATTATGGGAGTCCAGCTTCCCAGTGAGCACTGCTGGACCAATGTTATGAGGCCAGGGAAGAGGAGGAGAGTGATGTAGAATGTGAGGAAGATGCCAATTATCAGAGGCAAGATTTGCTGCACAACTGTCCAGAAGAGTTCTACTGCATGGACAGAGAAGGAATTCATTCATAATAATCTGCATTGCTATAATCCTCTCAACTGCACGTTTGCAACCTACCATAATAATTCACCACCTACCCACCATAGCATCCCACCACTTACCCACCCTCAACACTCTTTCTTTTTAAATAGTTGTTATGGTTACACATCAATAGATAAAGTGTAAGGGTAAATTAGTGTAAAATTTAGAAATAAAAGTTGTAAAATAGCACATTTTGCCAAGGAGTTCACTATTTCAACCTGTATCTTTTGTAGCATAATCAGTTTCTAGCAAATAAATACGAGAGAGAGAGAGAGAGTTAAGTTTACAATCAACTACTGTACTACCGTATTGGATTGATGTTTGAATAATAAGGAAAACAAGACTGCATGGATGTAGTCCAAAACTAAATGACTTCCAAGTTTTATTATGTGAAAATTAGTGCTTGCTAACTAGTACTGAGACATTTATAACAGAGTTTTTCTTTATCAAAGAGGAAAAATAATCAAAATTTCATATATACTCATAGACAAAAATTTTACCATGCTTTGATTACATCATGTGAATTGGATAAGGCATTTTACATGTGCTCCACGAGAAAATTTGAACATCAAGATAACAAATGTCTTGAGACGGAGACCCTGTATATTGGTAGGCAACAGTCAACCATATTGCATTATGTTCCTTCATGTCTCAACAGTTAACATTCAATAGAACCTGCATACCTACTGTTAGTTCTCATTGAGGAAATCATGCACATTTTGATTAGAATATTTAGTGTGGGACGACAACAATGAAAAAAGAATGCCTTCAAGTTTGTCACCATGCAAGGTTAAGTAGCAATCTGAATGGATACTCCTTCAGTTTTCTATTCAGTGCATTCACTATAAACTTGTAGTCTCGGTCCCAGACCCTTTATTCACAGCACTGGATGTATTGCATCACCAGCATGCAAATAAAGTGGGTCTGGTGACTTGCCTGTGCATTCCATGTTCTTTAGGCATTAGTGGAACGCAACTATAAAAGCCACATCCACTCATTTGGTTAACCAGAATTACATATTCATGAAGTCTTATGTTTTGCACGTAAATATATAGCACCAGGTACTGGGGATGGCGTCCGAAACATTCAGTCAATTTGAAAAATTTTATAACCTTGGCGGTAGGTGAGGTTGTTTTAAAACATCGTTATAAAATTTTGGTTTGCGCCGGAATGTGGGTGCAAGAACACGGAATGCACAGGCAAGTCACTAGACCCACTTTATTTGTGTGCTGGTGATGCAATACATTCAGTGCTGTGAATAAAGGGGTCTGGGACTGAGACTAATAAAGCTGCCAGTAATCTGTATCTTTCCTATCCCAATGAAATGTTCACCTCAGGAACCTATTGACAGATATCTCCAGATAGATTACAGACTAATGTCAGATCTGACTAACAGTTTCTCCAGTTCCCAGGTGAAAAGATTTATTACATTTTGGATAAGCTTCCTGTTCCAAAACTTTGATTCTAAATATATTTTGGGGGGGGGGGGGGGGGGGGGGGGGGGTAGGGACCAAGGTACTAAACAGACAGACAGACATACAGAGAGAGAGAGAGAGAGAGAGATGAAGAGCTACATTGATTTTTTGGTACCAACTGAGAATTTTACTTACTTCCGGTACCTTGCAACAAAACTAAAAAGTATGGAGGGAAATAGAAGATATTATAATTACAAAATCTATTGGACACCTCATCTATAAAAGAAGGATATTCATGTTAAATTTTCCATTTTTGTAGTGCTACACCATTACTTTTTTTTATGAAATTAAAAAAAACAACAAACAAACAAAAATTACTCACATTGTGAAAAAAATCGTCCAAAAATGTGAATTTTAATTGGATTGCGATACTGCTCATTCTGAAATGTAACAGCAACGCCATCCATTCCCCTTCCCACTTCTCCATTTCTTCTCTCTGATGATTCAGATGCATCACTGCTGTCCTCATTGGCAGCAACCAACAAGGACTGCTGGTCTGGATCCCTACTTCCTGAGAAGGGGTACATCTCATGTTCTTTATCATCTGTCTTGGCTGCCTTTCCCTGACATGCCTTCACAAAGAATACAACTACTTTGTGTCCACGGATATACCAATGGCAACCCATACACACAAAAATGAAGCACAGGGAGATGCTGAAGAAGAAGAGTGTGCTCACCCTTTCAGACCTCACAGTGGCCTTGGTGAATATCCGAAAGGAAATTGCCAGCACTCCAGACACACTTTCCCCTGCCACAACAGCTTGCATGTACCGCCCTGGAAGCATGCTGGCGAGGCCATAGTAACTTGATTGCTGAGCTGTGGTTAAAGCAAAGTTGGTTTAGTTAAAGGTAGGGAATAAATGGAATTAAAGTCGTTCCTGCTTGACATAGCCCTACTGTGCAGCTGAATCACTGTACATATAGCAAGGCTACATGTATATGATAATATGGAAATAATTCAGCTACAAGATTTGAATAACATGCTCCTAAAACTTTCAGTTTTCTTACTTCCAGATCCAAGTCCAAGAAAGGCAACAGTGAAGATAGTAATGTAGAATCCTTTGCTGGTGGATATGGCACAGTTGTGAAGGGCAATATCCAACACCAATACAGAGAGCAGTGACAAAACAAATGTGATGTATCCAAAGGTGATCTTGGTATGGACATCAATAATTTTAACTAGTACTAAATTCATGGATGCAGCAAGACAACTGCATGCCAAGTTAGTCATGGGGATCACCACAGAGATTGTGGGGAATTCAGATGAGTAGTAGTAAAAGAAATAGTCAAAAGCTCCAACGTAGGCGGACCAAGGGAGAAGTACCCCAGCCCCAGCCAAAACCATGCATACATAAACTTGGTTGAAGCTGTCCCTCGGAGTGCATTCCTTCTTAGCCTGAGCTCCCCCACCTCCTAACACCTCTGCCACCTTCAGACTTTCTGATTCATCCTCTGACGACTCATCCCCAGCCTCCCCCAGGCTACCCGTAGCAGTAGAGGGCAACAAACTAACTTTCTTTCCGTGGACTTTCGTCACAGCCATTATTGGGGTAGCCTGAGATAGAGAATGGCCACACCCACGTTTTTATAAATCTATAAGTACATATATATACTTTTGGACCCCCCCTCCCAACAAAAATAATTATCAAATTTGACCCTCTTCCACCTCCCAGCTGAACTGTCCCACCAGAAGCATCAGACTAAGCAGCATCAGACCAAGCAGCTTCACACTTGGATAACTGCATATACTTGGCACCATGCACACAGGTCTAAGAACACTTAGGATGGTGGGGCAGGGCCTGGGGCAGCATACTTCCACAAGTTTTGCTCCAGAATGGCTTTTTAACAATTTTTTTTTTTACTGTTAAGAAACACCAAGTTTGTTGCTACAACTAATTTTTTACAACTAAGTCCTTTTACAGAATGTATAGAAACCTAAAACCTGTAAATATAAGCACCCCCCCCCCCCCCCTTCAACCTCATTTTAAGTGTTTTAAACAATTATTTGCCTGGTCTAAAACACTATGTTTTAATAAATATTATAGTAATTATTTGTCACAGCTTTCAGTGCCCACCACTGTCATGTAAATATGGGGACCCCCCAAAAAATATATAGAAGTTGCAGGTGAACATATGTTGGTGTTGATGAGGGGAGAGTGGGGGAGTTAAAGATTTGAGGCAAGATTGAGTTGAGTGCAAATGGAAAACTGAGCCATGCTCCTTCTCTTCAGATTTCTATTTAGTGCACCAGTTATGGATCTCACTTCTGATGAGATATTTAGGAGTTTCCTGAATTTTCCTCTCCCACTTTCAATACTATACTACAAACTGTTTCAAAATCTTTTATTAATAGTGATGGTTTCAAAAATAGGCCATGGAAGGGTGGCATGAAGGTAACATCCTTGGCTTATGGCTAGAAGTGCAGGATGAGCAAGATAAGTGGAGTTGTAGAAGGAAGCCGATGATGGAGTCGTCAGAGTCCCTGCGTGCTGCCAATGCCCGCTGTGCCCGCTGTGCCATGGAGGATGGCCAGTACAAGAAGGCATCCCAGGCTCTGACCTCCAATGGGCTTGCTCAAGCCTCCCCTGAGGTCTATGCCAAGATGTTGGCAAAACATCCACAGGATGACCCTCCGCTAATTCCTCAAAATCCAGTCCCAGCCCATGTAAAGATCAATGAGTCAGAGGTTGTGAAAGCCTTGAGGAGCTTCCCTAGTGGTATTACTCCTGGCCCATCTGCCCTCAGGGCCAACCATCTGAAGGAGGCAGTTTTCTGTCCCTCTCCAGACAGGGCCAATACTGCTCTCCAAGCCCTCACCAGAATCATCAACTTACTCTGTTCCGGTCTAGTCCCATCTGATGTGGTCCCCCATCTGTGTGGTGCAACCTTGTTTGCTGTCTGTGGTCTATTTCTGTGGGTGAAATACTGTGCAGGCTGACATCCAAGTGCATATCTCGGGCTGTTCGAGGTGAGGCTTTCAAGGCTCTGACTCCTCTACAGGTGGGGGTGGGCATCCCCGTGGGCTGCGAAGCTATTATGCATGCTATCAACAGTGTGTGAGAGGACTCCAATATCAACCCTGAGGGAAAGTGGACCCTCCTTTTGGACTTCTCCAACATATTCAACAGCATCAGTCGTGTGATGATGTTTGAGGAAGTGAGAGCCCGCATCCCTTCTATGGCTACTTGCCTGGAGTGCTGTTATGGCACCCATCCCCTATTTCACCTCAGGGACCGCACCATCTTCAGCCGTTGTGGTGTCCAACAGGGTGACCCTCTTGGCCCTCTAGCCTTTGCTCTGGCTCTCCATCCTATCGTGGAGAGGATTAAGTGTTAAGTACCAAGTTTGCAGATCAATGCTTGGTACTTAGATGATGGCATACTCTGTGGCACTGCTGATGACCTGAGGGCCACCCTGGTGATTGTGGAGAAGGATGGGCCAGGCAGAGGCTTTAGGCTGAATCGAGGGAAGTCCCTCCTGTATATCCCGGAGGATGCTTTCTTTGTAGTCAACCCTCTACCTGCTGAAATCCCAACTGTCAGATCTGGGTTTGACCTCCTTGGATCTCCTATTGGCCCATGTTCCCACTCTGAGGCAACCATGTTGAAAAGGGTGAAGAAGGCATAGGAGATTCTGGAGTGACTTCCTGACATCCAGGATACCCAGATGGAAACCACCATCCTCTGGTCCTGTTTGGCTCTACCCAAAGTCTCCTTTGCTCTCCGTTCATGCCCACTTCACTATGTCAAAGATGCCACCTCTTCCTTTGACAATTCTATGCTCATGGCCCTGTCTGACTTTGCGGGAGGGCCCCTCTCAAACTGATCCTGGCTGAAGGCTTCTCTCCCAGCAGCACTTGGTGGTCTGGGTGTCCCTCGTGCCTCCCTCCATGCCTCTGCTGCCTACAGCAGCTCTCTGGATTAGTCCAGGCAGCTGGTCACCAGAATCCTTGGCCAGGTCCCTGCCACCACTAGACACCTGACACCTGCTCTCCAGGATCTGTCCAAAGCTGCAAGGAGGGAAGACTGGATCTCCATTGAGGAGGTGGATGTCCCTCTCCGACAATGCCATCTCTCAAAGGCCATTGACCAGGCCATGTTTGATGAGCTCTGTGCTACAGCCCCCGACACCAGGTCCAAAGCTTTGGCTCTCTTCTCCTCCATCCCTCATGCTGGTGACTGGCTAAACATTATTCCATCATCTGCCCTAGGTCTCCATCTGCATGACTGGGAGTTCCAGCTATGTATCCAGTACTGACTGGGGCTCTGGATGGTGGAGGAGGGGACCCGATGCCCAGTGTGCCAGGCAGTTGCCGACCCTTTTGGGGATCACCAGGTTGGCTGTGGGGGGAAATGGGGACCGTATTTACTGCCATGACTATCTAGAGATTCATTATATTCAGCTGCCAAGTCTGCAGCTCTAGCGCCAAGGAGAGAAGTGCCATCACTCATTCCTGGATCCTGCAGCCACCTTGCTGATGGTCTACCTTCCACACTGGAAGAGGGGTCAGCCTGCTGCCTTGGATGTCACCGTGATCTCTACACTACAGCATCAAACCATCTCTGTAGCATCTACTACCCAAGGACATGCTCTCTGTGTGGGAGTGGAATGGAAGATGGTAGCTCATGCTGAAGCCTGCCACTCAGTAGGGGTGTCCCTCATTCCACCAGTGATGGAGTCAATTAGATGTTGGAGTGACAGAGCAGCTGACACCTTCAGGAGCTTTGGCAGGCTGCTAGGCCAGAGAATGGGCATCCCCCCTGCTGACTCAACCACCCACCTCTTCCCAAGGCTTGCCATCTGCCTATGGAGGGGTAATGCCACAATGTGGATCCACTGGCATACCCATCAGACCAGCTGAGGTTGATGGGGTTGTGTGAGAACAAACTACATTATTTATCATCAATACCTACATATGTTACTACCTATAATTATATGCCACCATTTACATACTTTTTGTATCATCACCCCCCCCCCCCCCCCCCCCCCACAAATCTTGGGGAACAATACTTCCGCTAAGGGACTGTACTGATTTTACTGAAACACTTAAATTTGCTGGACACTCAGTGTGCATGCTCATGAGATTGCCATGAGATTGCCATGAGATTGCCATGCGCAGCACTGCCGGGCTACTACAATAGAACTTGTGAAGAAAAAATAAAAAGAAAAACGTGAAGAAAGATGCGGTGGGATGGAATATTCCGGATAGCAACCGGGCTTTTGCTAGGGCTGTAAGATTGAGGTGCTGCGGATGGAGGAAGCAATTCAACGCAGGGATATGGCACCGTCCCTCTCGGATCGAACCTCAAACTTGGAGGAGGAGCTCACTGCCAAGCAATTCTCTATCATTTTAGAAGAGTTCGACCATTGTGGCCGGGAAAGCGGGCAGAAATCCCTGCGCAATGCGATATCTACTGAGGACTTGCAAATAGTTCTTGCAAATGTTTTGGAAAGAAATCCTGGAGACAAGAAAATAGTCTCACTCAGCTCTAAGGCAAGTCTGCTGTTGGATCACTCTAAGCACACATGTATACTATAATTTGGCAATTGGCCACATGTGTATGTCTGTGCATTTGCTATGTCCTCCCAAACCAAAAAGATATACTTCTTTTACGAAACTTTTATGGTAGGACCTGGAGTCTGTCAAGCCATACCTTCCAAAATATGTTTCAAAGGGTGTGTTATCTTTATTATACCGAATCTGTCTTACTCAGAATGCAAATAAAACCGTCTTTGGTACGTGTATAATTTTAAGAAAACCAATCTGAAAATAGTTTGAGTGAGTTTCTTTTGGCAATCGATATTTTACCAGAAAAAAAAAATCACTACCATGATCCTGCATGTGGGCTCAAGTGCATATATAGCCTTTGTTTGTCTGTTATGTAGCTGTACAGTGAATGCTTAAGTTACTGTGTACTCTAAATGTATCCTTGTGAAACACAGAAGAGAAGCTTAGAAAAAGGGCTTCATCACTATAATATAACAGATTTCCTTTTTGATTTTTAATTTATAACAAATATCCTCTTGGATTGACCTGTGAAAATTAAGAAAAAAACACACGTTTGTTTAGACCATAACTTTAAATTACTTTTACCAATTTTATAGAAGCTAGATAATCATTTAATGATTTTATACAGAAAATGATTGGTCTGCTTGTTTAAGTTGGTAATGGGTCATCAAATTTGTATGTATGGGTTCTTGAGTTGTTTACAAAATATATCATTTTATTTCTTATTAAGTGATGCTTAGAAACCCAGTACTAACAAATTGGTGCCTGTGAATTTTGCTTGCAATTTTTGAAATATTTCCCTTACATACCAGAATTTTTTTTTTTTTTTTTTTTTTTTTTTTTTTTTTTTTTTTTTTTTAATCTCGAGTAGTTTATTTATCTCCCCATTTAGTTTATGTGAAACAGTATAAATTATAAGTAATTACATTCAAATATAATATTGTGTATTCATTAGAATAAATACATAAAAATTTATATACAAGAATAAAAAGTTTTTATACAATTTGATATATTATTAATAAAACCAGGATAAACACTGTGTGCCCAAGTTCAGAACTGTCCAACACTGTCTTCTACTTAGTTACTGCTCATCTATGGAATCTTGCTAGTGTCACCAACTTCAATAGTCCTTAGTGCATTCATGAAATGAAGCTAGTTTCTTGATGAAAAGTGCATATTTCATGTGCTACACACATTTCAAGTAACATGTACTTAAGATTTTGATACTGGTTACCACATACAGTTACGTACAAAATTGTTGTAGTACTATATTTGCATATTAAATAATTGTTTTATAATTAATACTATTATAGTTATGTCAGGGAAAATACAGGTCTGACAGATGGGCAGATCATTTTCTATATTTTGAAGATGAACTAAAGAAAAAGTATTATTAAAAAAAAAAAAATTAATCTCACATTGAGGTCACAGTGTAACCATCAGAAAGTTATGCCATGATCTCTGTAATTCACTCAAAGAACATAAAAATATGCTAAAATGAAGTTTCTTAGTAAAAATAACTTGTATTATGTTAATGTAATGTGCCATATATAAACTAAATAGTATGTTTATTATATTAAAAAATTAAATGATTTTCTTTCTAGATTGACGCTCAAGGATTAGGATATGTTGATGCAGATGGGTTTCTCTCTTATTTCTTCCAAAAACTTAAAGAATGGGATTCACTATATCAAACATTCTCTCTTCCATTTAATGATCCTCCTAAGCGGAGACAAATGCTACTTTGCAAGGAAACTATTTGCAGACTCAGTACCTGCACTGGTCCAACCAGACTCATCTCAGTCAGCCAGGCAAGGGATACTAATATGTGGTAGCTTAGCTATATATGCTATACTTGGCAAGGTAGATTTCGTATTGAGTGCATGAGTTACAATTTAATAAGTGCTCAAAGAGTAGGACACAGCTGAGGTTAGGTAACCTACATGGAGTACCTGAATATATATATATATATATATATATATATATATATTAGCAGCATATACTCGGCTTTGCCCGGGATATAATGATGTGTCCGCAGGAAAATTGTGGCCTAGAGTTACCCAAGCCATTTCCATACTAGATTAAAGTTGTTTGCGTACTTTAGGTATCTAGGTCATGAATTTGACCGTCCATGAGTACCATAAATAGATTGCATCATTTTTTTTTGTTTGTATTTTTGAATTGGCATGCCCATAGGAAGAGATATGGTCAGGTGATCCAATTTTCTGTGTGGTAAAAAACCATCCACTATGTAGGATGTGCCTACCCTGAAGTATGGGTTATAATTTTAAGGTGGATTTATTGGTAGGAGGGTGTTGTGGCCAAGTATAACCCAGCCTATGCCCAAGAGTAACCCAGCCTATGCCCAAGAGTTGTCCAAGCACCACTCCTGGCAATTTCAGCCTCACAAACCTACAGAAAGATGTTTGAATGGGAATAACCACATTTAGTAGAGAGTATCCAATCATATGTAATTCAAGCCTATTCATTCACAAAAGTATTATAGAAAAAATTGTCAGTCATGGAAGGAGGCTTTACTTTTGCCTTTCCTCATCATTCGAATATCACTCAAGGATTACAAACCTTTGATCACTTCTGAGATGGTGTAGGTACAACTCACCGCCTACCTGGAGACTTTTTCAACCCCTCATCTGTAACATCTCTGCCCGATATTTCCGACTAGATATCCCAATTCAAATTTTCCATGCAACAAATTTGCCCTGCACCTCCCTGTCTTGCACAGCCAAATAGTAAATTGGTTGATGGCTTGTCAACTGCCACATGTATTTATTGGACATGATACTGCGTGCAAGCCACTCCAACCTCCTTACGATAGACTTGGTCATGTGCTATAGTGCACAGATAAACATTTCAAACTCAACGTTAAGGGTCGTCATGACACTGTCTCAGTCGATTACCTAAAGCCTGTAGAGGTAGATCAAGATAATCCATTGGTCAGATCACTGATGTAACTTTGTCCACCACACCATATCGAATCACTTACTCTGGTTGACATGTTTACTTCCTTAAGTACCTCTTCTTATCATATGTGTGGGAACACAGGTGGTGGGAGTGGTTTAGTGGATTAAACCTTGAACCTAATTATTATTTCTTGTGTGACATCTTACATTACATCATTGCTTTCTAGAAGTTGCTCACCTCATGTGACTCATGTTTAGTTGTTAATTGTTCTTGAATTTAGATTAAAACCCTTGTTAATATCTAAAGAGTAGCACATGCCTACAAAACCAAAAATATAACTTACACTTTTGTATTGATATAGTACGTTCAAATTGAACAGAAACACAATGCATCATGCATGATTACATAACCTATTCATAATTAGAAATCACGACTGTGTAAGCATTACAATGCATATGCTGTTTTGCTGCAGAATGGGTTACTGGGGGTGTGGTCGACACAGCTCAACCAACAGCACAGCACACATTTGCTGGAGGGAAGATCAGCAGGATGTGTAGAAGTGACAGACTCCTTGGTGATGGGCAACTGCCACAAGTTAGTTCTGTCACTATCATCCAAAGAACTGGCATTTTATGACCTACTGCAAGCAAGCTTCAAGAACCAGTACCAAGTGAAAGGTATGTTGCTTAATGATCGATCTTATGCGCAGCAGGCACATCAATGCATGCCACTTGACTTTGGTCAAATAATTGAAGCCCTCCTTTATTGCTTGTATGTATGACATTCATGTGGTCTAGAATTGCCATGTGCTCCTCTTTGTTTGAACTACTATTTCAACCCTGAGGTCAGTGTTTATGAATTATTAAAATATTGCTTAATATATTCATCATAGATTTTTCTTTGTTTGTATATATTGACACACTTTTAATGGCTCTGTTACTGATGATGATTGCAATCTTTATTTTAGATTAGTATTATAGTATATATATATAGCTATGTAAATACATATGTATGATATTGCAAAGTATTGGTGTGGGCATTCAATTTTAGTTTCGTTTTAAGTGTACACTATTATATTTCCAACTTAGTCTCCAGGAAGTCCATCATATCTTCTCTCTGGGGATGACTCTGGATCAGTGTTAATTCTTACTTTCTTAAAACCTTCTTCTTGTTTGTTTGACTCCACAAAGAATAATGATGCGGGAAAGAAAGCTTCAGTGATAGCTTATGGAGTGAGTGAACCATGGCACCATTTATCATTTTATAAATTAAGTAAAGCTCTTCCTATAGGGCATGTCATGACATGACCTAACTATACTATTCTTATTATTCTGAAAATTTATTTCACAATTTCCTACACTCCTTTTTATGAATAGGACCTCAAGGAGCATTGCCAGTGTGTGTCTGTACAGTACATGTCCCACCTTCACACTGATAGGGTGAACACAGTTCTGTATATCCCACACAATCACACCTCCATATCTTCTTCCAACTCTTCTACAAACTCGCTTATTGTAACTGATATTAAACATGAAACAAACAATTATGTCTTTAAGCAAAACAAGGTTAGTTGTCCCCATATATATTTTTTTATATACTTGTATTTTATCCTTAAATGTTCATTGATTTTTAAAAACATTATATAGGGGGTACAATGCTTTGCCTACTGTCATTCAGTGGACCTGTTGATCACAGGCTCCATGGACCATCTAGTCCGAGTCTGGAATCCTTATGTGCACACAAAGCCTGTGGCTTGTCTTGTTGCTCATAGGTCTGCAGTCGTTGGAGTCATTGTAGCTGCAGAAATGCAGGTCATCTTCAGCTTTGAACGTGATTTGGTGCGTCCATTGCTGTTTTAACTTTTTTTTATTTTTTATTCTTAATTGAGGATTTGACTAATCATGTTCTTTTCTTTTTGCAGTTTTTGTTACTATTTTGGCAGGCAATTCTTATTTTTTGTTCCCTTTCCTTAATTCTCTCTCCCAATCTTACAATTTTTATTTTTATCTTTTAATCTCTTTGCCCCTTCAGAATGAATCTCAATATATAATATACTTCCAAATATAGGTAGTGTGTGCATGGAGCATGAAAGAAAACGTCCTCATCCAAACAGTTACCGTCAAGATTCCTTTCACCCAGCGTGTCCCTGACTTTGGAAATAGTCCTCTATTTCTCCTGCCCTCCAAGCAGTCTTTGGCCGTAATATGTAGCGAGTTTATTACAGAGTTTAAGCTTGGTCTAGAGATGGGACATGAGAAAGATGGAGACTCATTCACCAGTCATAAATATCCTCTATGCTCTGCACTCTACAATAGGCACTTCAACCAGGTCAATATGATAGTGTACTCCTTCTGGTTGATTGCTATGACACTTTCTGTTTCTGGTTCACAAGTTGTCATAAATAATAGTGTATTATCAAACAAAAAACGTTACTCAGTTTCATACATGTCACATGGAATTAGTGAATTTAGCTAGTTTATTAGTAAAAAGTATATTAGAAGAAGAAAATACTTCATTTTTATTTTGAAAAATAAAGTAGCTTGCGTATATAGCTAATATATACTATCATACTTTCCCTGGGTTGCCCAGATTATGATGGCATACCCACAGGAAGAGGTATGGCCAAGTATGACCCAGCTCATGTTCAGGGGTTTGGCTTCAGTAAAATTTTTCACATTTTTAGCCTGACACATCCAAAGGAAGAAGTTTTTCCAGATGGGACCAAGCCCATTTGCAATGTATATAGTTCACAGAACATTTCATATATTTTTTGTAGGTAATTAGCGGGTGTGAAGGAGGTGTGATGAAGGTGTGGAACGTGGGAAGTGGGGCTTTGATGGTACGGCTGATTGATTGTCATGGGAAGGATGAGATCACTGCCATGAGTCTGGATAACATGGGACGACTGCTGATGACTGGATCACGAGGTGGAGACATTAAGGTGTGTACATAGGTGCCAACTTTTTATAACATGCTTCAGGGACATAAGCCATGCCCCTAAAATAACCTTACCCATTTGTCATGTCCAATTATGCAATATCAAAGTATGATTAAAAACATGCTGAGCTAAGGAACACCTACAGAGGCCATTGAAACTGTCCTGTGGTCACTTTCCTCACATTACTCACAAGTTAATGGACCTCAAATAATAATAAACTCTGAGCAATAATGTTGTGAAGCACTCCAGCAATAATGTTTGATGCATAGCTAATTAGAAAATGATAGCAATCTCCAAATCTTAGTTATGGCAAGGATTATGAAACTACTTACTTAAAGAAGCAATAAAAGGTTAAAAATAGTGACATAATATTGTCATATATCTTGTTCAACCTATTCCTATTCTTGGTGTTAGCTCCTATAGTTCTTTTGGCTGCTTCTCTTTCAACAGAAATATAGGTGGTTTTCTTACTACTGGAAAGAAGTTCTTCAGCGAAGGTTGAGTCAAGTATTGCCAGGTACCCCAAGAGATAAAATGTCAACAGAAATGTTTCAAGCCAGAAAAAGGCCAATTATCAAGTTATAAATATTTCTCCATACATGCTTTCAATGTTATCATGTCAGTTTTAGTATAAAAAGCTGTTTTAGCACATCAACTATACTGTGCTTAAAATAAGTTTTCAATTGCCCATGACTTTGAAATTCATATTCAAAACAGAGAAAATGTTCAGAACAGTTGCAGTGCATAATAAAACATACACATTTAGCTGGCCGTCTCTATAATCTATACCAGAAATTTACTTATCTTGGTTTTATTTCTGTTCTATGATCAAAGTTCCTTGATAAATTTTTTATAATGTTTATCTTACCTGCTTTAATGATTAATTACTTTCATTTATTAAATTTAGAGTTAAATAATTTGGAAGAAAAAGTAAATTAACAAATAAAGCAAGAAAAAAGCCAAGTTTATGGGAAAAAAAGGAAAGAAAAAGAAAGACTAGCAAAAAAATTTCTAAGGCCAAGCAGAATTTTTTTCAAGCCTGCATCAAGCCATTAGGCCAAGAAAAGGCCACAGCCTGGCAACACTAGTCATCAGGAAGATAGTAATAGATTCACAGTCTGATGCCAACTGGAAGGTAAATGTATATTTAATATTTTTATTTATCAGACTGAGTGAAGAGAAGCATAGTTTAGCTGTAGTCCTATTTATTTTTACCACTCTTCTGAGTGTAGTCATATTGTGTAAGAAAAGGGAGGTAAGGAAAGCCAAGACATAGATTTTATCTAGTATTCTGTTAGGCTTCCGGTACAAACAATAGAACTTTTGTAAGTGATCTGGGATCCATGACAGAGGAGCTAATTCTGGGACTGTCCTGGAAGAACCAGGACAGTTAGTACATATGTGTGTGTGTCAGTTGAACACATGGTCTAATAGCTATGTACATATTGTCATGCGTGGAAGTCATACAATCACTAGTTGTGTTTATTAAAGTACTCAGCTTGATTAAAACCAATTGTATTGTTAAATATCATAAGGTGAATGACTACTACAATAATAAGTGTTGATGATAACAACCAAAAAAAAAATACAGGAACAAATTACATTAGCAGATTATAGTATTGTTAATTTTTTGTTTTGTTTATTATTTTTTTTGAACAAAAAGGAATCAAAGAAGCCTGCCCCCATGTAGACCATAGTTTAAATGACGCTTCACTATTCTAAATGAGATTCCCTCTTAAAAAGAACAATTTTTTTTTATACAATTCACCAATGATTGGTGGGCTTATTTAAATTGGTAAAGGGTCACCTAAGTAGTGGTACATGGATATAGTGTTGTTTCATTCTTTTGTTAAACATGTTCGTCCAGAATATTTTGTGCAGTTTTCAATAAAGAAAGAAAAAGTTTTATTCACATTTTCAAGTAGTCCCTGTTTAAAAAAAAATCATTTTGTTAATTTTTAAAATTCTTTTGTTTTATTTCGCTTTTTTTAAAAAATCCATCCAATAGCGTTAAAATTATTATTTGTGGTTTTAAAAATTCCCATTACATTTGTTGTTAGTAGTATTGTTGTCATTGCTGTTAAAAAATTATTCAAATATTCCATATAACTATAATAAAGCTTTACTACCTTATTACTTTTTATCCCTTGGTGTTAAGCCAGTTGAGCAAATATGCCTGTCTGCAAATGAAGTATATAGCTACTTTTACAAATCCTGATCATTACATGCAAATTGCAGTTTATGTCAATTAAAATAAGACCTGCTATGTCCTTATAACATTTTAATGTGATCACGATATTAGAGACTTTATACTGCCATTGTAGCAATCCAGTTGGCCAAATCATTATAGCTTACTTATTAACAGCTTCACTCACTTAAAATATTGGCTATATGGTTCTATGTGAAATAGTTTCACAAGTGGGTACTTCAATTTGTATTACTTCTTTGTAATGAGGAAAAAGATGATCTAAATCACTCGCATATGTACTATAGCTAGTGGCGGATCCAGAATATTGCAGAGGAGGGGGCACAAATTCCAGGTTTTTTTTTTTGGGGGGGGGGGGGGGGGGGGGGGGGGTTTGCTGGTTATATTCTACTGAACAAGTTTTCAAAATATTAAAATATTTTTATTTTTTCCTCTTCGAATCTTCCACTACAAGTAAACCCCAGGTAGCCAGCTCTCTTGCTCTCTCTAGTCTCAGCTAGCCAGGCTCTTGACCAAATGCTGCAATGGATCATTGCATTTAGTAAAGGGTCAGTCTATAGAGATTACTCTCTCTCAAACTTGGAGTAATTCTTGAGGTTTCCATTCATTGAATGCACTATATTTTACCTTGCCAGTAACACCCGACCCTGTGGATGCCCTAGTAAAGTTAGTTTTGTTTGGTTTATAGTGGTGACAAAACTTCTTTTTTTTTTGCAGTTGTAAAATTTTTACCTAATTTTTGTGCTTTCTGAGATTGGCTAGTTTGTTTATACTTTTTTGGGGAGAATGGGGGAGGGGCACATGCCACCTGTGCCCCCTGGATCTGCCACTGATAGCTATACATATGACATAATCTTGTTATACTGCAGTTTAGGGTTCGTGGCTTCATTGAGAAAGTTTCAGGTTGAAGGAAGTCTGGATGAATGGAATCCTATGATTGAAATGATTTTACCAACATAGCCTGTGGCTACAAGTTTTCTCAACACTTTTGTGTTAGTTTAATCACAAGGTATTGAACGATCTTCAATCTTCCTTATAGAATCACAATACTTTGTGACAAATATTTATAGACAAGGATTGTACAGCACTATTTACAGGGGTATTAATTAGCTCATTCGCTAAAAGGATAAGTAATTGTACTGCATCAGCTGCTGATCTAAAGAATAAAATTTTGCAATTTTGTATTCATGCTAAAATAATATCTAAACTGATTGGATGATATTAAATCACGTTTTATGTTTTGTATCTCATGAATTAATTATCTTCATAAATGTTCCCACTTACTACAACAAAGTTGATATTTCAATTTGTAATGCCATGGCTTACAGTGACTACAGAATACTGTGTGGCTAATTTATTGTAGTTGCCATGATAATAAAATAAATGTGTGTATATATATATATATATGCACTCTGTTGTGCCTGTGGTAATTTTCATCTTCCAGTGCAGTGAATAGAGTTTGTTGAAATCATTGCTCCATATGGATATGAAGATATCAGAATATCTAAATTTTAATTTCTTCTGTTCAATGATTTTGTCATGTGACCTTGCTCTGGTAGGTGTGGCAATGCATTGGCTCCACTTGCATTAAGCATGTGCGGAGTAAAGACTATGCAGAAGTAACTGGAATTGTACATATCCCAGAAAGAGAATTATTTCTCTCTATTGGTTGGAACAAGAAGATTACAGCATTTGACGATACCCCAGATGTATGTCACTTTCATCTTAATGTTTTTGAGTTTATAGTTTCTAAATGTGTATGCTAATTTGTTCTTTAGTGTTATAATTGTTTCGGAATGCTTAGTTGGAATAAAATATCTAGTTAATTACTTTACTTAAAATATTAATATATATATATATATACACACATACACACACACACACACACACACACACACACACACACACACACACACACACACACACACACACACACATCCATCAATGACAGAGAAAGGATGCACAAAAGGTGTTTATTTCCAAATGATGTTGCTCCCTGTATTATTAGTTGTTTGCACACTGTGCACTGTTGTAAGAGAACTCAAACTAGTTCACTGTTGACAAAAAGAATGACTGGCATTTTTTCCCCTGTGTCTGTGAGGTTTATTTCTTGGCAGAACTTCAGCTATTTCTATGGATAATATGTAACTCCACTCTCTATTGTACTATATAATTATTATTCTGCACATGTGTCTAGGTGTATACAGCACTGCCTAATGAGAGATGGAAAAACCTTGGTACTCACCACTCAGATGATATCTTGTGCATTGCCTATTCCTCTCCCCATTACCTGGCTACTGGAAGTTTTGATGGCGACATCAAAGTGTGGCATGTAGATAAGGAGCGAGTGCTGGTTCAATACAAGACCATGTGCAGAATCAAGCCCGACATTTTGTAGGTGGAACAGTTGAAATGAACTGTTGTTTTTATCTCTTATCTTATATACTATTTAACTCCCAAACCTGATTTTCCCCTTTTTCCTGTACCCTATTTTCATTCTTTCAAAATTGTCCCCCCATGCTCAATACTTAATGATATCTTATATCATATTTATATAGACTTGCTATTTATTTTAAGATTTGATACTAAAAATTTTTTTTTCTCTCCACATTTCACTGTGCTTGTATTTTTTTTGTCACTTGCAGACAAAAACTGAAGGAATTTGTTACCAGGTGAAAAGATATATGTTCCCCTTCCCCCCCCTCCACTGCCACACATATGCACAGACACCCCAGTCCTCCCATTTTGTGATAGGTGCTTGGCTTGGATTAAAATTTGTTAAGTCTTTCTCAGGATGGGAAAGAAATCATAACTAATTGCTTAGGATACACCTTATAACTCTTGATCATCATCAAGATTATTTCAACAGTGAAGTTAAATTCCCAGGTAGTTGGCTGTGTAACATGGAAGGGAAGGGAAGGGAAGGGACACTACCCCCCCCCCCCCACACACACACTGCTGCACTTAGAAATATCTAATGCAATTAAAAGTCAGAAATGTTAAATGTTTGTCTGTCCATTTGATTATATATTAGCTTGCTGGCATGCTAAACTCTGAGTTGGGATAGTTTTGAGTATATTATTGACTTCAAGTAGTGTAGTCAGTGCAAGTAGCTTTGACGTTAAGATGTGTGAATATTATCATGTTTATAGAGCTCTTTTATCTGCCTCATTTCCTTCCAACACTCAATTTTTTTTCCTTCATCACCCGCATGCCTTCCACCCACCACAACAACTTCTCCTGTTTGAAACACTCGCCCTCACTTATCCTTCCCTGTTGTTCCATGGCTAATCCTAAAAAATAAAATCCAACTCTCTAACCATTTAGGAAGAAGTCGGCTTCAAATCCCATGGTATTAAGCTCTGCTTCTTCACTCCATACCACTGCCTCATCCTCATGTCCTATCAGTCGTCGATTAGCATCCAGACAGCAGCGCTTCCGCAACATGAGCAGCCCCCATACTCTTCATGTGCCAGTGGACCAGATCCTCTTTCTCCACTCCAGAATGTCGATCAAGATCAAAGGGGCAGGGCTCATGATCTCCAGTGAGGCAGGCATGGCCAACTTCTGGGATTTATTTGGGGAAAAAAATCCTGTTGGTATGATATTTACGCTGAGTACAATTATGATACATTTGTAAATACTTCCAAATCTATGTCAGCATTTTCTTATTGAGTCTTTTTGCAAATTCTGCATGCGCTCATTGGAACACTGCACTCCACATGTAGAAATGAAGGAGTGCTGTTTATTATCTCCATCTTAGCTTGTAGTTAACAGAGGAGGCTCTGTGCTATATTTCTTCCTTCCCCACCTTCAACTAACTATCTCTCCTACTAATCTTGGACCTCAATATCACAATTTAGAAACTTTTAATTAAAAAATAATAGTTTCCAGGTTGAATTAGAATTCAGGATGTTATTTTGGCAAGAAGCAATAATGCCATATTATATTCTGTCTAAACATGCTACAATTTCCTGTTCTTTTGTCCCACTTGATATGTACACAAGCAACAATTGAACAGATATGGAATTTACTCTTCCATTCTGAGGATGCATCAATGTGATGTAATTTTTACTTATTCATCCTAAATCAGTTGTTTGGCTAAGTTTGTTACGATTACAATAAAATACAAGACATTCCATTTCGGTTACCTTAGCAACCTGCTGCAGTAAAGTGTAATGGTTACACATCCTCTAGCTATGCCGTGATGCGATTGGTTTAAGTGTAAAGTGAAGTCGAGGGTCGAAAATAGTTATTTCCCTCAAATTACATGATTTACTTGCATTTTGCCTACATTTCATTCTGCAGGAAGTTTCTCCATGACTCAGTATGAGGATGAGAATATATTTGCCATGGCAACAGACTCGGATGAGTCTCATCTGATAGCTGGCGACACGATTGGTGTTATCTCTGTATTTTGCTTACAGTACTACTGCAATAGTGCAGAGGTAGACATTCAGTGTGAACTTTATCCTGTGTGAAATGTAGTTAGTGTGGTGAGTGTGTGTGTGTGTGCATGTGCGTGCGTGCGTGCGTGCGTGCATGCATGCATGTGTTGATGTGTGTGATGGTGTGTGTATATGGCAATGTATTCACTTCCCTTCTATGTATACATTTATATGGTACAAATGTAAATTTATATGTGGTTTATTTAAAAAAGTACAGGATTAATAAATATATTAATGTAAACACTTGTTATTTACATCAGTGCAGAAATATTAGTCTTTGTAAATTTGCCATTAAAATTTTTATAGGTTAGTTAATGCTTTCACCATTGTATTTACAAGAAATGTTACCGAGAAAATAATACAGTGTAACCTCCCTAAAAGGACTCTGAAATAGGGACAACCTCTACACAACGAACAAACAGTAAGGTCCCAATTGATTCCCTACATGAGCTAATAGATTGGTACCTCCCAAAATGGACCATCCCAACTCTGAACAACAGACAAATGCTATGGCCGCTTCCAGAAAATTCAGTGAAAATCAATTCCAAGAGCGGACAGAAGCCACACTCCCAAAAAGATATTACCAATTATGTGAAATAGTACATGCAAGAGAACATAGAAGTTTAGATCTGCACACTAAATGAAGTTCATGACTCGAAGATTCTCGACCAGTTCTTTTTAATCTCTCTATGTAGGCTTTTGGTCCATACAGTAGGCATAATATATATATATATATATATATATATATATATATATATATATATATATATATATATTTTTTTTTTTTTTTTAATCTGGAGAGCTGCTGGATATAGTTCACTAGCAGTTAGTCAGCAAGCCTTACAATGAGTATAAGTTATTTTGAAGATCTTGACTACTATTCTGCACCATGATCAAAGAAGATGAAGCTAAGCAGCTTTTCTGATTTAGTGCTGATGAGGGCAAGAGTTCCTATATATATATATATATATATATATATATATATATATATATAGCTACTTTATAAATTCAGAGCTGAGCTTAAATTTTGGAAGGTAAAATGCTCACAATTGAAGCAAATTGTATAGTAGAGCTTGATCATTTCAGTTCATTTACTATTGCATATAGAGTTCCCCCCCCCCCCCCCCCATACCCCCCACTATGACATTAATGGATATTTCGTGGTTGATCTTGGGCAGATCTCTCTGATGGAGGACAACCTCTCTACAATGGACAAGCGAGTTAGTCGCAACATGTCCTTTATTCGGAGGTTCCACTGTATCCTCTAGTTTGATAAGTTGACGAACAAATTATGGTATTGTTATTAAGCGACAAACACAATATTACTTAGGAAGGGGTTGGGGGGGGGGGGGGGGGGGGGATGGGGGACAAGTGACATGTTCTCTGAGCATATGAAGCCTTAGTTTTGATCACAGCCCTCCAATAATCAGTGCAGCTTTCTTCATGATTCCTTCCTTCCAGGTTGGGCATTACAGGTCCAATGCCATCTATGCCATGTGTTGCATTGCTCAGCATTAATTAATTACAGAAATTTAATAGTTTAAAATCCCAATATAGCTCCACAATGTACACCTAGCCTCTTTCTTCCTCATTGCAATAATCTTATGACAGGGTAAGGTCATAGTAGTAAATGCAGGGAAAACTCTCCACACTCCCCTGCTGATCAACTTGTATAGTGGTCAAAACTGTGAATGGGTATATTTACAAGTTATTATTTCCATGTTACCACATTGCATAGGACTTTAAAAC
>OZ017783.1:11236305-11319965 GCA_963969325.1 Lycopodina hypogea
TATCGCTACGGAGGCGAAGACGTTTCTGCATCAATGGCCGCCGAAGATCAATATAACGATACTTTAGCCTTATATCATCGTGAATCTGTATATCGTCTAATTGAAATGGCGGTGTCTGTGATGGATTCAACACATCTGCCTGCCCAACTAAAATTTCTACTTGACCAGTTGACAACTCGGAATTGACGGTCCCCTCAGGACGGTGACGAACAGTCCCGACAATTTCTACTACATACTCACTCCGAATAGTCTCAGCCAACGTAAAGCATTTGGTAGTATCAGGGCCAATAACTACCTGAACAAGACCGGTTCGATCACGCAAATCAATAAAAATTACCCCGCCATGATCACGACGCCTATGTACCCAACCATATAACCGAACTGTCTGGTCAATGTGGGAGACATCTAAATCTCCGCAGTAGTGACTACGCATTTAATATCCTTACAATTTTAATTAATGATAGCATCCGTTGTGATGCTAAATCTTATCTTTGGAAGCGACGCTATTTTTATCCTGACGAACCGCCGATTTATCACCTGACTTTTCTTGACTAGGTTTTTTTGGTTCCTGATTGCCTGATGCCGATTTCTGTTCTACCTGATTAGATTTTTTGGCAGACTTATCGTTGCTTCCAGAGCTATTATTAGCATTACTAGACGGTTCACCCGCATTAGTCGTTGATTTTTGTTTTCTATCTTTGAAGTCAGTCTCATACCAGCCAGTGCCTTTTAATTTAAAGGCTACGGCAGAAATTAACTTTCGTAAAGAATCCCTATCACACTCTGGACACCGTATCAAAGGAGGAGCCGATATTTTTTGCAACCGTTCTATAATAGAACTGCAATTATCGCATTTATATTCATAAATAGGCATTTTTCATAATCTCCTCAATAAAAAATGAAATATAAACCAGAAAAATATATATTCTACTAAAACCTAGTTTGATTTAAACAGCGCAAAAATTTAAAGTACTCGCACATGACGACTAAATATGTAAAATAGCTGTTTCCATGCCATTGGAATGAATTAAATATAGTGCTTCATAATACAACTTCAAGGGGTGTTAGCTCAGTAGGTAGAGCATCTGACTTTTAATCAGAGGGTCGCAGGTTCGATCCCTGCACACCCCATCTTTATTATTGTAAAACCTTAGTCTGTGGGCGTACCACTCCTTTCAATAGCAACGATCAACAAAGCACCGCGATACAGAACTAGTCTAACACCTTTCTACTCTGCATCATCCACTTTTTTAGTTTTCCTTTCACTAGGTGGATATCTGAATTCCGAACCATTTTTTATGCTGATTTTACAAACAGTTTTTATTTAAAAAAAAAAGCAGTAGCAAAATAAGATGCATGATTTTGCAGGCCGATCTGATGTGTATCTGGTGTATATTAGCCACCAGCTATTCTGATTATGTATTACATGTAAGTTCAATTTTAAAAAGTGATATAGTTATATTAAAGAAATATTTTCATCATTAGCATACTCATTGATAATATCACAGTCAGGGAGTACCTGGCTTGAATGTGCTGTAATATCAGCATCTTCTATGCATCATCCTCTATGTACCCAAAGTTTTGAATAGTTCTATTCCCATGATTTGATGTTCTTTCTCTATCTCTAACTTGCTTTGCTTAAGTCAGGTGGTAGCAACATCAGCCACCAATACACAGTGCATGGCATACATCATCCTTTGATGAAGGAAATTCTTAAATTTTCTATTCCCATCATTTCATGTTCTATATGTCAAAATCTACAGCTTGATGCTTCCAAGCTTGCTGAAGTTATGCAATGCCATGTCCTTCACCATTTCACGCAGTTCAAATAGTCAAATTTGTAGTGCAATTTGACTGTGGCACAAACACTCACACACAAATGCACACACACTCACATATTCACTCACTCACACACACACAAACACACACAACCGCACACACACACACACATGCACACACTCATTCACTCAAATACACAAACACACACACATGCACACACTCACTCACTCAAATACACAAACACACACACACACACACACACAAAAACACACACAAATGCACGCACATGTGCCCACACTCACATACTAACTCTTCCACTTACATACACACACACACACACACACACACACACACACACACACACACACACACACACACACACACACACACACACACACACACACACACACACACACACACACACACACACACACACACACGCTACATTTAGCCAAAAATGGGCACAACTACCATGAAAACTGTCAAGTTGTACACAACACACCTTATATATGTTAGTGGTGATAATGCTCACAGAGCAGGATGTTGGTGTTCTACTATGTATGCATGCATGTGTGTATGGTGTGTATGCATGTGGCAGGGGGGGGTTGGTGCTCACACAACATATTATTGACATACTGTGTTCTATTTCCATGTACAGACCTTGGGTGATGTCTACTTGGAAAACTCAAAAGAAAAACTGGAGAAACTGAAGGAGAGAAGGCAAAATTGGTCAGAGATGAAGGCTAAAGCAACTGCTGACCAAATGCTGTTGTGTACTCCCTTCCATGCACTGCAACTCTCGGTATTTAATTTTTCAAGAATGACTGGATCAGAATTTTTTTCAAGTTAATGTTTTAAAGTTTTCAAAGATATTTTAAGGAAGTTGGACGGGGAATTAGAATTGCTTAGAATTTCCCATAACCTCACATATTGACAGTGAAGCCACATGCATGAAAATCCACATTCACAAGATAATCTCTCAGTGCATTCTCTATTCTAGGGGAGGGAAGTTCTTAGGCCAAGGGGAAGACTGTTTTTTAGTAACAAAAAATGAATGCATGATACTAAACCCTAAAATATGAGAAATGAACAGATTTAGAGTTCACATACATATCCAAGACTTCTAAAGAAAGGTTTGGGACTGGGATGGGATCAAGAGACAACAAGAAACCCACCAGCTAGATAGTCAGTAGATTGAGACATGCTATGATTAACAGCAGGTGTTTACTGTATTTTTTAAAAATATTTTAGAAGCATGAAAGCCCTGACTGCAACATTATAAGCACACATAATGGCTTGTCAGACTTGAAAGGTCCACTGGTACATGTTAATGGACAATCCTTGGCTTCAATCATTCAATTTGTGGGTATAGGGGAAAACCACAGTTAAAGAAATATTGTTTTTTTTGGGTTATTAATTGCATATTCACATTTCCGATTACATACTTGTGTAGAGCTATCCATTCAAACCAATAAACAAAACAATTGAAACAACTTCCTGTTAGTGTTTTTTTTTCTAGATAGGATTTTAGTCAGCTAAAAAAAATAATTTGGAGAGTAGATACAAGCAGTGCAATGTTGATATTGCAATGATGGTGATGAAAAGTAATGCAGTGTATTCCAGTGTTGAGTGTTTTTTCCCCTTTAAATATCTTTTTTCCCCCTTTAAATATCTTTTTTTATTAATTAATTTTTTTAATGATAATGTATTATTATGAACTAACCTTTTATCACTAATATTAAAACAATTTTTTTTTTAATTTAAAATTTATTTACCTCTCCCCCTCATCTTTCTACCACCCCTACCCCTCTCCCTCCACCTCATCTCTTACCAACTTATTTCCCTACAGAAAATGGAGGAGATTTCTATTCCTGTGGATATATCTGTAGCACTGAGAAAATGAGCTACATGAATACTGTTTCCATTTGTCCCTTCATTTCTCTACACACTAATTTAGACTATTGGCATTTAACTTTAAATAATCATAATACTGTGTATAATTCCTGCTGATGTTACCATTTGAATGGCTTACCTTCACTTGGATACCGTGGACCATGTTGGGTTCAAATAATGATTTAGACATGTCGTTCCTATTTATGCTGCATTAGTGAAAACATGTTTTGTTGTCTGTGTATTTGTTCATTTGTGGGTGAGTGTGCATGTGGGACTTAGTCTGTAATTGAATTACATTTTCCTACTTATATATTGTGAGTGTTTGAGTGATACAATTATCCAACAAACCACACTATGTAAACACACTCAGTCACTCTAAAAACACACTAAATGAGGTCAGCAAAATTATGAACTACATGAATCCTGTACAACAGCAAAATGATGAATGTATGGCTGGGCTTATGGGATTCCATCCTCTGGATGATCTTTGAAATTGAGCCTTGATAAATACTTTTACATTTATCCCTCTTTCGTCAGTGAATTTTTTCTCTCAGTGGACATGACCAATCACACTTGTCCCTTCCATTTATGTGCAAGTTGATCAAATTTAGATTTTAGAATGGACATTCCTTTTCATGTGGTGAAATACATCCTACCACATGCACAGCAGTATGGTTAAGCATCATAGGACAAGATCCATCAGCACTAAATCCTGTGGCTAGTAATAATATTTATTAAAATATGGTGTTTTAAACCAGACAAAATAATTGTTTAGAACACTTAAAATAAGGTTAAAGTTGTGGTAATATTTATAACTCTTGGATTTTCATTCAGTAAAACAACTTCATTGTAGCCACAGGTTACAATTTTTGGGTTTTACTAAAAATCCATTCTTGTCCAAAACTTGTAGATGTCCCCACTACCTCCACCATTCCAAAAGTTCTTAGACTTGTGTGCCACAGGTAAATCTACAATGATATATTTGAAAAAAAAAGAAAAGGCTTTGCAATGGTTGAAAAACAAGAGCAATTAAAAAAATTAAAAAAAAAAAAATTTTTTTTTTTTTTTTTTTTTTTTTTTTTTTGCTTTAGTTTGTGGAATGAATGTATCTTTTATTTATATGATGTAGTAAAACTGTTTTATGTTAAAGAAGGCTGTGCAATGATTGAAAGGATTTTAATAAAATTTTGAATACTAGCAAAAAAAAACTCCACATCCTATGGGCGGTTTTTCGGTTGGCCTTGTAGTTACAAACTTCTTCATATTGTTTAATGAATTGCATAGGGGGTGGAGGGTTTGTGGGACATTTCTAAAGCAAATATTATGAATGCACCAGTAGTAATAATTAGTGTCCTTATGAACTCACCTGGGTTATAATTCTTTGCTGTCATACATAGTTGGGGGGAGTTTGGGGGGAGTAAATATTACGCTGCACCTCTAGTAATTAGTGTCTTTTGAACCTTTTGTGTGGTTTGTGAACACAACTTCCTTGAGAAAAGTCCTTTGAATATAACATCAGACAAGACTATACTGCTGGTGACTCAGGTTTAATCATTACTACAATCATAATAATTAGGGCAGGGCAATTCCATTAAATTGTACTACGGTCATTTCAATGGGAAAAAAATTAATGAAAAGGGCAAACATGCTACTTTTCTAGTGAATGAATTTGTCCAAATGCTGAAATATATATGCCAGATCAATATTTACTGTATTTTTTTAACTAGTACCCAAAAGGACTCCATTATCAGGTGATGGTCCAGGGGGGGAAAGGGGCAATTCAGCAAGTGCTCCCCCACCTTTCTCCCCCCCCCCCCCCCCCCCCCCCCCCCAAAATAAAAAATAAACAAGCAAATGCCAGGAAGCATAAAAGCAGTAACAAATTCTACAGCTGTAGCAATTCCTACCACCACTACTAACCAGACAGCCAAATTTACAAATATTCCTTCATCATCATGGATCCAGGGGGGGGGGGTGGGGAGGAGGGGGGAAATCCTGACAGGTGCTCCCCCCACCTTTCTCCCAAATAAAAAATAAAGAAGCAAATCCCAGAAAGCACAAAAACAAGCAAGAAATTCCACAGCCACAGCAATTCCTATCATCACTAGTAACCAAAAATCTAATTTTTCTTATGCAGCTGAAGGGTCAGAAATAACTGATGGGGCAAGTAATAAAACAGCATTTTCAAGAAAAGGAAATCTCAGCAATCACTCTAAAGCAGAGAAGGAACTGGTTACACATAAATTTCTTGCAAAGGACGATTTGAACAAGTATTATATAAAATTCTATGCTAAACTTTTAAACTCTTCATTGGTCAGCAGAATATGGTGCTATCACACCCCAACCTTCTGAAATTTGTTCAAAGCTAACCCTTTTGCTACTTTGTGGTTACAGCTGTTGGCTTTGGGTGTTTAGAAACCTAGGAGGTTACTGTGACATATATATATAGTCTCAGGTCCCAGACCCCTTTATTCACAGCACTGGGTGTATTGCATCACCAGCATGCAAATAAAGTGGGTCTGGTGACTTGTGTGTGCATTCTGTGTCCTATCGATGGACTGTGATGTCACCAAAATAATTTTATAATGAGGTTTTTAAACAACCACACCTACCTCCAAGGTTGTAACAATTTTTGAAGTGACTGAATGTTTCTGATGACCTACCCAGTATCTGGTGCTATATATTTACAAGCAAAACATAACACTTCATGAATTGTAATGTAGTTCTGGTTAACCAAATGAGTGGATGTGGCTTTTATGGTGGTTTTATTCCATGATGCCTAAGGAACATGGAATGCACAGGCAAGTCACCAGACCCACTTTATTTTCGTGCTGGTGATGCAATACATACAGTGTTGTGAATAAAGGGGTCTGGGACCAAGACTAACATGTGTATATCCATATCTGCTTATTGACATAATAGTTCAGGTGCTAGGGGTTATTGAATTTCGAAAAGTGATCAGGTGTCTGGTTGTCATTTTTAATTAGATACACCCAAGGGGTGTCCAAAACACCCAGTCTTAAGGTACCCCAGTGGTGGACCTAGTCAAAGGAGCTGATGATGGTTTAACCCCTAAAAAATAAATCTTGAAAAAGTTAACTTCTTGATAAAATTATGCATTACTTGAATTTGCAATAAAAACTTAATTTTAACACATTCCTACACATAGAGGTATGAAATGAAATTTCTACTCTTTCTGAATAACTATTAGAGTAGGCCCTGACTGTGATACTACCATAATCACATGTTAAATAACTGAACCACAATAAACCTCATAATTGATTAAATTGTAAAAATATTTTCAGTTCCTTTTTCTCTGTGCTGACAAATCTCTGGATTCACATAGAGTATGATATTTTGACTATTATATTAGTTTACTCAGTGTTCATTTTTACTCTAAAGCTGTAATGATATAATCTATTTTAGATAAATATTAAATTTTGAATATGGTCTCTGTTTGAATTCTTCAGCAACTGGACCATGCATTTCAAGGAATCTATGAAAATGTAATATTTGGAGTGCTATGGCAAGAAGGGGATGGAGCCTTTTGCATATATTGAAATGTTTTCCTCTCAGGTAACTAACTATTCATGGGCCCAGACTTATGAATGACAGAGTACTTCAGGACCCCCAGAAGACTCTAGAATATATCCCAGTGATGTGAACTATGTCATTTCAATATGAAATAGACCAAAGCAGATGAAGACGTCATCATACTGTGAGAATTCTCTGTTTGAATCTGGAGAGCTGGCTTAGCTATTGCCAAATCATAATGAATATGACAAACTTCTGACCATATTCTTGTGCCACCTTTATATTTTTCTGAGTGTTTCTTGAAGGACATCCAGTCTGGTTGGTGGAAGTGCTATATTCTCCATATACCCTATGTTTTAATGTGGAAGGTTATTATAATGGAATTGAGAATTCCAGCCAGGCCACATAGGTGTATTGGCTTGAAAGGCACAAGATATCATCCATAGGAAGTTGGCTTTATTGAGTACTTCTCATATTGGAATTTTGTGATTTGTGGCTTCTTCCTATATGGGGTACCGGTTTTCTCCTTGGATTTGTCATCTTCTAGTAGGTTGCTCTTCATGATATGATACCTCCTTAGATTGTTCTTCATCAGTCTTGATCTCCTCTACAATATGGTAGCTGATGCAATGTCTAAGATGATTCAGTACATCAATAATATTTTGGTTGCCAGTAATACCTTTCATCTTAAGTCCTAAACACAGATGCTTTAAAGGCTTCAGTTTTCCTGTGGATACTGCATACATGACATCCTGATCTGAAGAGTTGGTATCTCTGTTATGATCGGACACCTCCCTCAGTGAGTCAGCATGAAGAGCTTCAAAGGATTTGATTAGAATATCTGGGGGATTCACTTGACCATTTTGGAAATTTTTAAGTGTTGGAGAGGTAGGTAAGTCAGAACAGTAGCACTGATGCAGAAATTGAAACATCTCTGGACGATTGATTGTTATCTATCACTGAATATTGAATGTAGGCAATGAGATGTTGGAAGGCATCATCACATTCAGTATCACTTTTCTTATCACTGTGAGAAACTGTGCTGGCAACAGGTTCTTTATTGAAATAGTCTCGTTTTCATTAATGGTGATACTTGACTTTCTTTGAATAGAAACCTATGCAGTCAATCTTTGAAGGCATTGCACTGTCATTCAACTTTTGTGCAACTTCTTTAACATTGAATTTGGAGTCATCATATTCATGAGATCCAAGAGAGCTCCTTGCCTTTCTTCTTCCTCCTGGCTCTATCACAGAAGATACAAATGCTAGGTAGAACACCACTGCTACGTGCACATATCGAGCATTCACATCTTAGGAAAGCATGCTGAGAGATTGTGGAGCCCAGATATGGCTGTGTAATGTCTGTAGCATCTTGCAATCACCAAGTTCACCAGGAATAACTTGTAGCTTTGTAAAAATGGCCCAGTATTTTGAAGAACTAGTTTGAGGTTGGTTGTTCTTTTCTTACAAAAGAAGCTACTTTAAATATTTCCCAAGTTTCACTATTGAATGATCACATCCAACATGCAGGATACACAGTAGTTCTGACATCTTTTTTTTCTTGAATAGAATAAAATTGCCATCTGTTTTACCCATTTGACAGTGGAGGGGGGGGGGTTGCCTAAATTCTGACATGTAATTGTAAGGCATTGCACATATTTCCTAGCTTAAAATTTAATTACCAGCTCCTTATTGCAATGATAATTCATTTTGTGTATATATGACCATTATATAAAAAATTATATCGGTTAATATGAGTCATATAATAATAGTTTTGGTGTCAAAGAACTTTTATTAACCCCACATTACATAAAAATTATCACCAGGTAAATACCTAATAAATATGCCCACTACAGAGAGACAACTGAAAGAAATTGACATATATGGACCAATTATAATTGTAATTGTGGTTGTTTGGTCTTCTGTATTATGGTAAGGTAAAAGTCACAGACAGGGCTTATTCTAATAGCTTACAGGAAAGAGCAGTAATACACCTTTCATTTGATACCTTACTATCTGTATCCATGAAGTAATTTATATTTCTATTGCAAATTCAAATAGTGCATGATTACATTAAATTTTACTGGTTTTTAAAAATTTTTTTTATTCACTTTTATGAATTAAACCATAATCAGCTCCAGCGGCTAGATCCACCACTTGAGTACCTAAGACTAGGTTTTCTGGACACCCCAGGTGTATCTAATCAAAAATAACACCCAAATAGCAGGTCACTTTCGAGATTAAATGACCCCTAGCACGCTCTATATTGTTACCCTAAAGTTTGAAAGTGTTACAGGATGTGTGATTTTAGCGTGGTTTTTTTTAACAAAACACCGCTGGAAATTGTGGTTGCCAAATTGGTTTTGCATCTCTAAGGTTTTATTGCAGTCAACAATTTCATACTTGCCACCGTGGGTGCTGCTGCTGTGGATTTTTCCAAATTTGACTTCTAGAAGTAGTTGGTCGGTACTCCCTTGAGTTCATTAGGACGTTTTTAGTGTGAATTTCAGCATGTCAGCTGATGCACTGAGGGTGGTGGCTGCCTGCTACCTACTGTGTTGGTTTTTCTGGCTCTTCCGGGTTTGCGCTGGTGCCCCCGTGGCTAGTGATGACGAGATGGTAGGAGATAAGCGAGGTAAGATTAGTTGATTGAGAATGTGAAATTACAATATAGTGTAGCTTCTGTGAATTACAAGAGAGGTGAGAGGTTGCAGTGAAATCAGTATCAAATTTTCTGAAGGTGGGAATGTTCCAAAAGCTCAGTGCCTGATACTGAGGGTGACCAATTATGATTAGGTGGAGTTATTAGTTAAGGTAACTGATGTTTCCCTGGTGAAGGAAGCCTGGTCAAATTGATTTTGGAAATCTCTACCTTCTGCATATTTTGTTGCATAATTATATTATCAAACTCAATAAATTGTGACCTTGTAAACATTTGTAAGGGTGGCATCAAGCCACAACAATCCTGATCAACACATGCACATGAGGTGGTCATAACATCCAATTAATTAGGGATTTGGTCAAAGGGATTGAGGTCTGACACAAGGTTTGGGCTTGGGCAACCTGACATGCTGATAATCAATGGTATTGAAGAATTATAACCTGAACAAGACAGTACTGTAGGTGATGACTCTCGGTTTAATTTATAATACAATGAATCACTATGATCAGGTCAGTTCAAAAAATGGTCAAATGCCTGCTACTTTTCTTGGCTCATGATTTAATCTGGTTGCTGTGACAAAAATATATATGCTGGAGCAATAATTACTCCATGCTAACTTTAAAAAGATATTCACTGTTCATCCTAATATAGTGAGCTAGGAGCTAATATATAGCTATGCACCAGGCAGAAATAGTTAATAGTCCATGTATAGCTAGATCCTTCCAGGCCTCCTAAATTTTGTGCCCCCTCCCCACTCCCTCCCTCTTTCCCCAGCTACTTTCTGGATGGACATTGTATATTCTATGATGAATTAATCTGTTGTCCCCATAGACTAGTCCTCTCTGTTTGTCCTGGTTAGAAGTCATGGAATTTTTTTTCCATTTTCTATCTTACATTTAAAATATGTGGTTGTTTTTGTTTTGTTCTTGTCCCTTTAAATGTAAACACATGGATGGACGGAAAAATGTAGATAGAAATATAAACTGAAAAAAATAATCTGGTATTTTAAAGCTGAGTCAATGGGTTGCTAAATGGATGATGTAATCTTGATATATTATATATATATAGTATAAACTAGCAGAGGTACCTGCACCCTTTGCAGGACTCTTACTCTTAACAGCCTCAGTCAGGCTATACAACAGTCCTGGAATTGTCCTGCACTGCCAGTGTAGGAGGCTTCCACACACTCCACTACACCCTGTGTGTGAAGCTTGATATGTAAGGCCTTTACCCAACTCCTTGTATACCTGAAGCCTAAATTTGAAGGAAACAGAGCCAAGTGACAGAGCCAGATTAAATTGTGTGTCAAGAAAAGCAGTAACATTTGCCTTTTTGGTGATTTGAGCTACAAAGCCCAAGTCCTTTATTCCGTAGTCTATTTGTTATTGCAAACCACTTATTCATATGGAATAACTATAGTGCAGTGTCACCAACTCATTTCCTGCTATCCACTTCAGAAATCATGGAAACAAAAACTAAAATTATTTTCTTCATAAAAAAATTCCTTTTGAAATAATTTCCAAGCTCATTTTAATTTTCAGTCTAGAGTGGAATGTTGTTTATAACGGAATATTGCATCCTTTAAAGCAATGCTAACCTGCTACTTACCCTCAACTTTCCTCTTCAGTGATTAATTTTTGTTGAGGTGACTGACCTGCCACAAAGCATGCCACACAGATGGCCACTCCCCTCCCAGCCCAACCTTTTAAATGTAGCTGCTGTTCTAATACAGCTGCAAGGCCATATTTGTCAGTTCATCCTGGAAGCCCAGAATAAATCTTATCAGTATTAACTGACCAAACCATGGACTAAAGAGTTTGTTGTCTATCTCTGGATTCCAATTTTGATGCTTTCGATTTAAGAATTGATCCTATTAGCCTCAGTAATGGATAGACATACATACAAATACAGTACTTTAAATCTGAGTCAATTGAAAAAGAAGAAAGCAGGAAGGAAATGGAAATAAATGAGATAAAAAGAAAGATGAAAAGAGAAAGAAAATGAAACACCTAGAAAAAACAGGAGAAGAAAAGTAGAAAGAAAAAATACTTGAAAAAATGTAGAATCATGAGGAATGGAACCTGGGACTTTCAGCTTGGAAGACCACTACTCTGACCCCCACACCATAATTTCTCAGGCTCTTTTTTCTCATGGGGGGGGGAGGGGGAAGGGGGGAGGGGGAGGGAGGGGGGTTAAAAATGTGTCTAATGAATAACCTCATGCCAAACCTTCTGAATATCCACACCAATTTAGTTCAGTTTCAACCAAACCTTGGGGCATTGAATCTGTAACAAACTGACACACCAACTTTATGGAGATGAAAATCCATAGTAAATATATCTAAATATCAAGATCATTGGATAAAAAGACGATATAAATACTATACTACACTTGTATTTTGTATGAAAAATGTAAATTCCTTTTTCTTTTCTTTTTTAACCCCACCAATTCGGAAAATTACTTTGAACTATATCTTCCTCAGCAAATTTCACGTTGTTTGGCACATCACAGGTCAGAATCCATCTGAATTTCGACCTGTAGTGCTGGAATACAGACACCACACATACATTTTCATCTCCAAGACCTGTAACTTCATAAAAGGAATGAAAGCAACTGAGGGAAGTGGATGAGAAGCAGGAAAATGAACACAAGAAGCCCAGGTGCCATTAAATTAACGTTTTATAGAGAAATGTTATTAAAAGTTGAAATTTAAAAACAGCCAATATTAGCCAACTTGGTTTGGCTACAAAATTAAAAAAAAAATTGCATAGCCAAGCTTCAGCTCATACACACTCACTCAAACTTTGCAGGCAGCTATGCGACATTCAACCAGAAGTCACATAATAAGAGTAGGCACAGAAAGCAGAGAAATCAAGATAGATCTTATTATAGATTTAATTGAAAATTTTTTCTTCTTAAGATTACAATTGATTTGGTGGTGGTGGTTATAGCTATGCACTCTGTCCTAACCACTAAGTGTGACCTTTAGTACAATAGCTATCTGCTGAATCATTGACCTGTGACTTTCCCTACTAATTTTGATACCAACTCAACTAGCAATGGTGTGGCCAACTGAAACATCTTGTCAGGTGTGATGGCATCTAACCCGTATTATGAGCTACACTCTCCACACATGGTAGACTGTGATCCAAAATTGTAAATAGCATGGCTGCTTTAGGATTGCCCATTTTCACTTTCTTCTGTAGTCCTTCCTGCTAAATCCATGTTTTTCTATGCAGCTATAATTCTTTCTCTCATCTACTGAATATGCAGCTAATTCTCATTCTTCTACTGACTCTAGATGAGATTCTATCCTGGGCTGTGAATTCCCCCCCCCCCCCCCCCCCCCAACCCTTTCCATCTGTGTGGCACACACACTGGTCTAGGAACACTTGGAATGGTGGGGATGGTGGGGACGGTGGGGACATTCACAAGTTTTGGGCAAGAATGGATTTTTAACAAAATCCAAAAGTTGTAAATCATACCACAAGTTTAACATCATCTAAGTATTCTAAACAATTGTTTTGTCTGCTCTAAAACACAATGAAAATTTAGCCTGACATGTTTTAATAAATATAATTAGTATAGTAATTATTTGCCACAGGTCTTAGTGAGGGACTGCTCTTGTTTCTTTCCTTTATTAGTACAACTTTTCTTCCTTTTCAAATGTCTTGTATAAAGAACTTATTTGGTAGATGCCAACCAAACTTTTAGGGTTGATGGGGCTATCCAGGGGGTGGTCCTCTTAGACAGAAATCCTCCCCCTCCCCCAAATGGTATAACACCAAGGCTGATTCATGTTTTATAGTTATATTGCTGCTCTAATCAGTGTTCAGTAATTATATTCTTACCTGTGCTTGATCTATTTTCTGCCATATTTAATTTTTCTGTGCACAAAAATTCAGTGTGAATTCTTGGGAAAGGCAGATTAAGAAGTGCTGTACAGCAGCTGTTGGGGATGATTGTTCAGCTACTGTTGGTGACTTGTGATCTGAGAGGCAAATTTAAGCAAAATTAAACCAATTAGAACAATGTCAGGCTAAGTTTTCATTGCCATTATTCTTTAATTTGTATTCTTCTCATTTTCTAGCTAGATTTGGAAGTACTTCACATCTGTTGGCTTTACCATATTGTTACAAAGCTAGCTGCTTCAATACAGGATTTGTTACCAATAAAATCAAATCTGACACCTCTGTTCAAGATGTTGAAGAAACCATAGCGTATGTCACAGATGACATACCTAATGGTGGTATTATTAATAAAGAGATTTTCCATTGGAAAATGAAATTGTGATCTGTCCCTTCAGAAGAAAGGCCGCAGATATTGATTGATATAATGAAATCATATATCAAGTGAGCCTTCTTATCATCTCCAAACTTCTAAGTTATATTCTAGTGTTCTCCTGAGTCTGTGCATGAGAACGATCTGCATCAACTGAAGAAAACTGAATACATATATTATATGGTAAGCACTCATCTCACACGGAGGATCGACTGACAGAACTTGCTCTAAAACTTCACTATTTTATTTATTTATTTTAACTCTACAATCAGTGGATAGATAGTACATGTACGAGCAATATGTTTGACTGACGTCAATCACCAAGGCCTGGTTAAGCCTATGGAGGGTGCACAATAATGCAACCATCAGAACAATTAACATTTATAGTGTGGCAGGAAGAATAAGAGTATAGATGGTGATAAGTGTAAGGATTATCTTGGTCCGTGTATGAGGAATTAGTTCTATAGGTGGATAGATAAACGAGGGTGATAGGGCATCCATTGCCACTGTATATGTGGGTGTTTCTCTTGCAGAATATTTAGAAGCATTTAAATGATTCCATTGTTCACACCAGGTGTCCAATGCAGTCGAGTCATTTTGCAGTCATTGGATCCTTAGGAGTGGAGATTATTTTGATAAGTTTGGTATCATCTACAAACATGTAAGATGAGGAGAGGCTAATTGAGTCTGGAGGATTATTGACGTAGACCAGGAAGAGAAGGGGGCCAGGTATATTGCCTTGAGGAACCCCAGATAAGACAGGTAACACTGAAGGTGAAACATCATCTACTTCCACATAGTGGCACCTGTAGGGTAGATAGTATGAAACCAAAATCAGAAAAGATCATAATTCTCAAACCAAAAAGCTTGTAGACCAAGTCTGAGAGTGGCATTGAATCAAAGACTCTTTTTTTTTTTTAATCCCAGAAATGCTATCACTGTATACTTGTTATTTTCAACTGATTTACGTCGGAGTATGATGTGAGAAGATTAAACAGGCAGGATCTGTTTTGAATGAAACTAAATCACTCATTACAGATAATGGTTAAAAGAATGGTATTGTTTTTAGAAATATATAATGCATTTGAGGATTTTAGATATAATACAGGTTAGGGAGATGTGTAGGTTTATAATTTTGCACATCTAAGACATCACTTTGTTATAAATGGGCTTGATCAAAAAAAATTATTCTGAAGGTATGGAGGGCATTTGGATACTGAGCTTGAATAGATTGGTGATGGATCTGATAGTGAGACAGCACAGTGCTTAAATATGAGGGAGGGAGGGGGCTGTTATCACACCCTTTGGCTTTGGTCGGATCTAACTTGCAAGGAGTGTCCCGAACTTCTTCATATGTTGTACTCATATTTTACAGTCTAGCCAGCCAGTGGCTTTGCTTTGCTTTGCTTACCACACAGGAACTTGTGACTTCACCTTCTTTGAATTCTCTCTCTCTCTGTGTTGTTGAGAACTCCAAGAGGACGACATCAGTTGCTAGTGATTACCCTGACCCCAAAAATGGGTCAAAGTCACACTAAATGTTAATTACTCTGTTGAAATAACTTTAGCAGAATTTTAAGAAAATGGGCATTAACTTTGCAACTACACCTATTCTCATGCCAAATTTAATACTTTTTAAATTTGCAATCACATTGAGCATTATTATTAACAGATTTACACCTTTTTTTTTAATGACGGGTTCATTTTGTGAATTGTGGAATCTAAAAGTCACTCCTGATAAATACAGAGTTGGAAAAGTCATTGAGTATCTCAGATCTCAGTTGTTTTTTTTGTTTTTTTATGAGATCGTGAATAGGGATAGAGTTGTGCGAGTATTGATGTTGGTTAATTTATTATGTTTAGAGAGTTGCCATATGTAGCTGTAGAATTTCCTTGGGTTAGAATGAAATGCCATGGCAAGGTTATTCACATAGTTCACATAGGAAACCTTTCAGGACATAGTTAGCTGTTGAAGTTGAAATTCCATGTTGGATAGAGTGACAACCCTTTGTGGAGATGGATATTGTTTAATATGTCAACAGAGGTATGAATACTATCCAGGAAATATCTAACTTGGGGTATGAAAGATCTAGGAGATTTACACTTGCTTTGAAGTTAGAAATAAAGAGGTCACAGCAATTGTAGACTTGGATATAGTCAATTCCCAAAGAAAATTGACATCAGATATAGAGGAATAGTTCATATTAGCAAAGGATTGTGTAAGGTGATCTGATCGACCATGCAGATTGACTTTAGAGTAGTTGTAGAGAAGACGTGTCTGTAGAGGTTGGGGGTGAATATTAGAACACAAATGTTTGAAGGAAATGAAGAAGTGATCGGAGTTATTATCACAGATGTCAGGATTGATAGAGAGAGAACATATCTTATGAGGCAAGTTAGAAATAATAAGGGCAAGAATGCTACCTGAGGTGTGAGGAGGGTTCAGGACCAGTTGCACAAGATTTAATTGTATTAAAGTGTCACAAAAATGTGTTTCTGTTTAGCATAGGAGCTAGCATGGTGTCCCACTTTACATACTGGAGATTATTAGCACCAACTAATACTAAGTGTGCATCTGTTGGAATTCATTTTGAAGAATAATTAATTTCTTGTATGGCTAGCATAGAGGTGTTTGGAGGTAGACACAACAGATAAAAGGTGGCTGGTAGAAAGTTATTAACTATAATCAGTTCAGCTGAATCAGCAGGACTTAGAGATTAATATAGACTGAATTTTGTTGGAGACAGCAATCATTACACCCCTACCTGTAGAGCCTCTGTCAAGACTATATATTATCTAGTTTCTAGTAAGTATTTCATTATTTTTTGTATATTCGGAGAGCCATGTTTCATTAAATGCAACAACACTTGGGCATTTTTTTACACAAGATTGAAAAAAAGTGTCAATATGTTGTTTAAACTTCTAGAATTCCAAAGACAAAATGTTGATATAGCCATATAGCTAGTTATTGAGAGGGTCTGTGTCTGGGGAACAGTAGGTGCGTCAGTAGGGCAATTGAAGGAAGTGTAGTTGAAAGGATTGAAAAAAATTGAAGGTTAGGTCTGTATTAGAGAAGGCCCTATTGGTATTAAGACATTCACTTTTGTCATTTCTGGTTAGGTTTATCTAAAGTTGGGGTCCTGATCGTATCTTTCACAATAAAGATACACTTTACTACTTCACCAATCAAGATAGAATTTGAATAGCTTATTACATTGAATTCTAATGGATATATGATCAATACAGTACAATAGATTTAGTGACCTTTTTTGGTGGGAGACTATTGGTATTTGATAGGTTCATTGGGAGAGTCAGCTTGTTCACGAGATCTGCTAAACTTAGCTAGGAGGGGATGGTTTTAATCAGCTGTGTATTTTTCAAGTGTGATAGTATTTTAATGGAATGATTCGTGAAGGAGGCAAGTAGAGGAGAGATGATAGATGAGGCTGCTTTAAAAGATGGATAAAGGAACTCATTACTGCACAGCAATTACTCTCTTGTAATGCTTTTTTCTGATTGACTTGGGAGTTATGCTTCGATTCCGTTGAATGCTTGTCTTTCTTGGAATAGTCTCATTCACACCAGTCAACTCAGCCAGTTTGAGTACTTCACTATACCACAATCTAAAGACAGTCAGTCTCTGTCTGACTTTTCAAGGCTTTAATTGTTTCTATAACTCTGTTATAGGCTTTGGAAAATGTATTAATCCTGCTTTTGAATTTTTTAAGCATTTTTTTTTTTTTTTTTTTTTTGAAACTTTCATGAATATTTGTGGTGATTGTAAAGACAGCAAGATTCTGAAAAGAAGAGAGATCAACTTACAGACCTTGTGCCTTTGTTCTTTTCTTAGTATCCCAATTCCTGCTAAGATTTGATGAGCCTAAATTTGGGTACTCAGTAGGACACGAAATGGCATCTGTCCCTCAGTCCATCTGTCCACTAGTTGACAGAGCAATACAGAGTGGTGTGGTATTAATTGTGGATGAGCAAAACTGAAGAACTGTAGATGGTGCTGACAAGAAGAGCTTGACACAGTAGTTGTGACTGCTCTCGATGTCAAGTGAGCAGATAAACATATCTCCATTGATGCACTAACTTACTGATTATCAGAACTTGTCGACACAGGGATATGGGAGACACTCTCAATTCTACATTAACTATTAGGACAAAAACAATCAATTTGAGCAAACAACTTACTGATTAGGTAATGCTATTGTGACTTTAAAAATATTGTAGGCTGGATGCTGACCTGCTACTTCCAAACACAGTCAAATTTTAGTTACTGAATAATATAATATGGATGGCAGAATCTAGATTCATATATAAAAGCAATTAATTAAAAAAAAAACACTTCATATCATGCACACCCCCATCTGGGTGTGCAGTGTTGCAAACTCACATTGAGACATACGAATTTTATCCAGATATCATACTAGGAATATCAAGATCACATGTCACGGTCACACACTGAAGGTCTGTCTATACTACAAACCAGTGTGTACCTCTCCAGCCAGATCAGGTTTCAACCTTTTTTTTCTTTAGTTCACACTGGCATAATGCTAAACCTGCTCCACAGTCCACATTACCTTCTGGGCTGATTAATTAGCTTTCTGGTGCCCTGGTATCAAGACGTTATTTTATTTGCTCTTTCCTGCTTCTTTATTCTGTCTTATTCCCTCCAAAATGTCACCAACCAAACCATGGAGGAAGAAAGAGAGGGCAATGTTCGAAGCTAAACTCTAATAGTTTGAATCAACAATAAAGTCACTGGAATGTTATATAGGAAGCTGGGTGAAGCCTACCATTCAGATGGCTTCACAGGTATCCCATTTGGATGAAACCTGTTGTAGACACCAGTGAAACCAATGTAAGCAGCAGTGTGGACTGTGGTGTGTGGACAGATCTTTAGACACTTAGGTCTCAAGAATGTAAGACAACAAAAATTAATGAATAAAAATTAAAGAAAAACAGAGCCTCAGAGTTACAACCCCCAGGATTTGTTCTTACAGATCTAAGGTGGGAAAGCTTGCATTTTTTCATTTAGTTAGTGTTAGGGAGAAGAGCGAACCATTTGATATTTTTAAAATTGCTTTATCATCATTATGTTGTAGTTACAGTGTTTCCAATAGTTATCTAGTTTATAAAGAGGTTCTTTAACTGTGGGGTTCTACTGTACTTTACTAAAGCTTACCTAGAAAATATCAACAAATCAAGACCCTTTAATCTCTACCTATTAACTATGGCTCATAGAATGGATGTAGTTTGGGTGTATCCTCATGAAAACAATAATGCTGATGGCCTACTGAGATTCAAGAAGATGACAATGATAGCAAAATTAGTACTAACCTTACCGAATTTTGAAGCTGCAGAAGAAAGGGTAGTTTTTAGTATGGTTACTAAAAGCAAGACTTTTTTTTAGGCTGGAGTCTCAAATTGTATTGTGTATGTGTTATTCATATAGGAGTGACTGCCAGATTGTTTTGCACATGCTTTCAAAAAAGAAAAGTGTCAAGCTTAACCTGACGATGTGCGGTACTCTTATCCTAAACTTGCCAATCCAGAACCATGTTTCAAATATGAAACACCTGTTTTCCAAACTTCTACGAGGGCTAAATTGAATATAATAGGGCCCATAGCAGCTAGAACTAACTTATGTACTTTAAATATAGAAAATTTCCATGCTATTTTTGTGTCAATGTGTACAATGATGTGAACCAGAAGAAGAGCTGTAGTGTGGAATATGATATGGTGCGGTGTTAATCCCAGAAACTTCCCCTCTGGATCAACTCCATGGTATTTATTCCAAAAGAGATGAGAGGGCCATGGAGGTGTGGTGCATTTCTTATTGGCTGATCATGACACCCACAATAGGTGTGGTAGAAGTTTCCCAACAAAAACTTGTGGTGTATGGTAGAGAAGGGTGGAGCTGAAGAATCAGGTTCAAGTTTCAAGTTCTTGAATTTAAGAAGAAAAAGATCCTCCCCCGAATTTGTGTGTGTTATTCAGCCAGTTCTCTCCCCTCTACTGAATATGTAGCCAAATGTGTCTCTTTCCCTCTACTATGTGATATATACATAATATGTACTTGTAACCAATGTACATTTATTATGGATGACCTATTAATATGTATATGGATAAGTTACTTATAATAAATATGAAGGGAATGCCCCTAAAAATGCAGACATTTCATATAAATAAGTATGTACACTCTTAGACCCATGACAGTACAAACAGCTCCAGTTCACCTCCCGAAGTGAAATTGCTTTCCCCTTGAGTGTTATTCCCCATTAGTCGATAGAGATGTACAGCCTTAGTGCACTCAATTAGAATAATAACACAATTAATATATATTTGGCAATAAAAGCAAGAGCTGTTGCCACAACAATTATAATTGGTCACAGAAGGCTTTGTATTATCTAGATTCATACTTAGCCATGGCAGATGTCAGCCACTGTGTTACAATTACTACTTGCCCTGAATTTTATGCAAGTATGAAGGCGTGTAAAAGAAAACATATGGTGCTTGACTTTTAATATTGATAGGTCGGCAATTCATGCTAACATGTTTGGAGAGTTGATAATTTGGATATTGTACCTCAAGCTTCACAATTCTAACGTACATTAACAGATGATTAAATGGATTTTATGTTCAGGAAATTGTAATTACTACAAACCATACACACAAAATACTCTACTGATTATTATGGTTACAAGGAAATTGTAATTACTACAAACCATACACACAAAATACTCTACTGATTATTATGGTTACAGGACTAATCTCCATGCAAGTGATGTGACTTTATTTGGTGTACTCATCTTGTGGGTGTCACACATTTGGTTGTGGTTTCCACTGCATGTTCCATAAGGTGAAGAACTTTGAGCTCTGTAACTGGTGAGGTGAACACATTCTGAATGGATGATGTTGAACTGATGGTGCTATCTTTGAAACCATCTTCCACAGAGTGATGGCAATTATTATCCAGTAATTAGCCAAAGAATGATTCCAAATGACAGTGTTAGATATTTATTTTTGATGATTGCATTTCTGCTCTGCTCTCTCTCTCTATACTCCTGACTGTCATCCTTTTCTCTCTTTAGACACCAGTCTTTGCCAACCCCTCTCTAACTTCCATTTTGCCTGTCAGACTTTAGGGGGTGGGGGGTTCTTTCTTTCTTCAGCCTCTTCACCATTCAGCATGCAATATGGACTGTGAAGATCAAAGTGTAATGTAGGTCTTCTTACAAAGACCCACTTGTAAAAGAAGCTGCTGTGGTTATTTGTGGAGTGGTCTAATTGAATATGACTCATTTTGTCTGCAACATTTCCCTGACCATGACTTCTTCCTGACCAATCAACTTACTGTGCTAGAAAGTTTCAGGGCTCCTTGTGGTCAATTATTTGATGTTGGTGGTAATATTTGAAGTGCTAATGCATTGGATATGCTTTCTGGACTGACTCATTGGCTATTTCTCTAGCCACAACAGTGATGTTGTTTGGCAACTAATCTTAATGAGATGAGGACAAACTGGACAAAAAGTACGAACTTAAATAAATTTATTACTTTTTAAAATTAGTTTTGTATATTTACAAGGCCCTACTCTGGCGGGCCACATCTTCCTAGGAAGGGTCTGGTGTCTGTGTTACAAATTTGGTTCCCTTCCCACATGATTCATGGTGAACCATACTACATGTATATTGCATATGGCACCTGCAGTTTAAATATTTTAATTTTTGGGTGGAAAAATGCCCATATCAGAAGCACGATGGTTGGCACTTGGTAACACACTTGACTATTCATGCATTGATTTGTGCAAATGACCACCGACTGCAACACTGTTGATTGCATTCCAGTGGACCAAATTTTTCACCACAGATATGGAACCCTTCCGATCATATTTGGGAAGGTGTGGCCTGTTAGGCTACCAAGGGTCCAGGCACATAGCCGGTACATCAGTTTTGGTTATTATCATATTTTGGTTGTTGTTGTATTGTTTATGTGTTTAAGGATTCAGGCACTACTTATGCATTATTACATGGAAATTTGTGAATATAAATAAATAAGAATTGATTACTCATTTAAAAAGTACTTATCACTCGTTTTGTTTTAGTAATAGTTTGTTGTTTGTTTTAGCTGCACATGGTCAAATGTGCAGCAACAAATTACCAGCTATGTCTTAGAAAGCTCTTTTTTCTTTTTTACTCAAACTAATGGTAGTGTGTGTTCATCAATCAAGTCTTAAGGCACAGTTGCTCTCTGCTTCTCTTGTAGTGGTGGTGTCTGTCAGGTGACGGATGCAGTGCTGTGCTTCAGTGTGACAGCTTGTTCCATCAACTATTTCAAGTTGCTAATATCTTAAATAGATACATTCATACAACAGAGACTCCTCCTGTGTCTGTAGTGATCTTCAATTTCAATTACAATATGTCAAATACACTCTCATGACTCTGCCTATCCACCTTGAAGTCCATCTCCAGCCATGTTTGAACTGACCCCTGAGTTGCTCATTAGCTTAAGAAAGATGGATTCCATTTTGCAGTATTTATGAGACTGCTTGCTTAGGAACATTCTATGAGTGCATTCCATTGGATTGGTGGTTCTGCCAATGCTACACTGTTGACAATGCTATGTAATTACTCTGTTGGCTGCTGATGATACATCAAACTTAGTTTTCTTTGGATTTGAATAACAACCTGGAGTGGGTCATATTTACAAGTTGTCTTTCAAGCACTTAGATACTTGTTTTTATGAGTTAGTTAAGAACCTATAGGAGCAAGCTAGCCTCCTATTCTGCCTTGTGCTTAGAATCATTAGGTTCATGTGGTCTGCAATTATTATTATTTTTTTTAAATACACTTGAAAAAAGTATCTAACAAATCTGAAAGTTATCGTGAGTGCTACTTTATACTTGAAAGGAAAACTCATCATTTTATCTATTTTATTTTTGAAGTTGCTGATGTAAGGGCTCTGTTGGCTGCTGGTGAAACATCAAATTTTGTTTTCTTTTGACTTGAATAACAACCTGGAGTGGGTCATGTTTACAAGTTGTTTTTCAAGCACTTTGATACTTGTTTTTGGGGGTTGATTATGAACTCAATCTTTACAAGCAAGCCTGCCTCCTATTTTTATATTCTACTTAGAACCATTTAGGTTAATGTTGTCTGCAATTAATTTTTTAAAAGACACTTAAAAAAATGAATTTAACCTTAAACAAATCTGAAAGTTATCATAAGCAGAGTGCTACTTTAATACTTGAAAGGAAAAGTCATATAATTTTATCTGGTTCATCTTTGAACTTGCTGTGATAGTGAGTGTGCTTTAGGAAATAGATTGTTTATGAAAGTTCTTATTCAAGTTCAATAATAAATGCAGCAGGAAAATCCCTTTGGCTTGTCCCTAATGGAATAGAGATTTTTACACAAAATCCAAGTTTCTCCTCTTAGAGCATTATGTAATTAATATTATGCATACAGGGTATTATAGTTACCATGGTAATATGCGGGGACATTAACACACCAATATATCCATACTAATTTTCTGGTCATGACCAGAACAATATGTCCAATGGACTGACTAGACACTCAAATAGGTGTAAAGTGTCCAAAATGTGCACTTGTGAAGGAATGTGGACAACCTGATCACATCACACCTTTTCTTGGCAGGGGGGCGCATCTTGGGATTCCTTTGTTGTGCTCAAACCAAATGTCCTATGGCTAGTGTGTACTGTCCTTTTCCTGTTGTTTTCATGTTTTTCTTTCGTAAAAGTTCAGCATCCATCAAGGAGTGGTTCCCTTTGCTGTGGCCGTACATTACCTCAGCCACGATATGACTGTTGTTGGTGCATGGTGCCTTGTTGATTGACCACTTCCTGGTGAGCCCTAGAAATGAAGTCAACTTACCTGCTTCAAGAGTGGCAGAAGTGTTTTTTTAAATAACATTTTACTGGTGACAGTTTACAAACATTGATAGTAGCATTGTGATAACAGTGTCCTTGGTATCCAAATTCATTAGTAGAAGACCTAATTAGCGCAGATGTTTCTAGTTTGATTCTCAAGTTGACTCAATTTAACAAAGCATGAGCTACCTTGATGTGGTGTAACTTGAGTCAACTTCATCATCAAAGTGCTACAGCTATGTCCATCTCTGTCGTGCTTAATCTCAAGCAGGATGTGGTCAAACTAGTGGTACTTTCACCTTATAGAGTATTTTTGTTTATTTAACTAGCAAAGAAACTTGTCCAATAGGTAGACATTGATCAAGCTATTGTCCTTCTATGGAAATGTTATCAAGGAATATCTCCCTTCATGGCTAGCCTAATAACCTTCAAGAACACAATAATTGTGCCAAAATTGTACGTTTTCCTTATATGGATGTCAAACTAAGAACACACACACAAAATGAGATCTCCTGCTGGTATCATTGGATAAACCTCGAGATCACTTTACCAAATTCCCTCTTTCACCTTGCCCCAATTCCCCATCTCCCCCAAATATGCAAATAAAAATAAAATAATAATAAATAAACAGAGTAATAATAATAATAAAATGTGACATAATAATCTCAATCTCTTCCTATATCCCCCCCCCACCCCACCCCACCCCACCCCACCCCACCCCACTTGAGCATGTTAGGACAGTGGCTCTAGTAGTTACAGAGGAGATACTGAAAATTACCTCACAAACCAACTGATTTACTGAGAGAGAGAGAGAGAAAGATTAAGTGTACACAGGTGATAGTATTTGGTAACATTCCATCGTGAATGATGTTTGGGCTGCAACAGGTGTTTGTTTAGTCTGTTGTGGACTGACCATCGTTCCAAAAAAGGTGCATACCATATATATACTATTTACACTGCCTGTTTAACCCTCTCTCCACCATTTTAACAGATATGGCGCCATGGGGATGTTGACAAAGCAGAGTCATGTTGTTGTAGCAATAGAACCTCTGTTTATAAATAGAGGCCAACACACTGACAAATATCACTTTCAATCTTTAAAAATCTAACATTGTCTGTTTTAAAAGCATCAGTCATTATTGTAGACCTATATAAGCCCCTTAATGTTGACATCATGCTATTTCTCCATGTAATGCTTACAATATTTATCCTTTCCATCCCCCTCAAGTTTGTATACAGATGATGCCCCTGTATTAGTAAATTCAGTAATTGTTCCTTCTATCATTTTTGTGCCATTATTGTTAAATTCTCACCAAATGATATCTCAATTGAACTTAATCAATCACACTGACTCAATATTGTAGTTGTGGCTTTAGATCAGAATTATCAGTGTGTCAGAATTATGTGTGTGGCTGTTGTGTTGAGGTGTGTGGCTCAATACCGATCATAATTGTGGTGAAACTAGTGGTGTTATGTGTATGTGTGGCCATATTGTCAACCTGGATGGGTTACAGTAGTGATATTATAGGTGTGACTGTACTGTTAGGATGTGACGTTAAGGATGTGACAATAATATCATGTATGGGTGTAGTTATATTATCTGTTTTGGGTTTTTCCGTTTCAAAAATTGACATTGTGAGTGTAGCCCTACAGATAGAAAATGTTATGTCTGGTGTGCAAATATTTCCTATTGTGGGTGTCGGCAAATTTCCCATGCAAAGTTGTAAGTGTAGCTTAATCAACGAAACTCAGCGTGATCGACTGAGTGCATGCAGTCCATGCAACATCACAGGCATATTAATGCTAATTTCTATTAAATGTTGATATTAAACAGATGTAATGTTACTAATGTACACTTGCTGCTCTGTACAGACTCATGGCTTCTTGGAGGTTTCGTAGCGGTTGTGGTTGTGATTGTGGCTGTGCCATTTCTGCTGGTTTCTTTTCTGTAAGCTCCAAAGCTAATGCTCATAGTGGCATGTAATTGTAAGGGATATCTAGTGGAATATTATGTCCTTGTTCTGGTCATGCAGTTGCTGTAATGGCAGCAGACAGGATCAGAGAGAGAAAGACGAAGTGCACATTGTTGGTGCTCCAAACCTGGTCCCTGGTGAAGACGGTTGGACAGACTCTATACAGTAAGAATGAGATGTGATTAATAATCAGGAAAGATTATTATGGAAGTTATTTGGGGTCTCCAAAATTTTTTATGCGTATTTTCTTTAATTTTAAATACACAATCCTATCTATTATTTGTGCTACCTCTCTGCCTAAGCTCAATGACACATTTGCCTTAAATTAAAAAAAAAATTTTTAATTTTTTTATTCCAATTCAATTTTGTTGAGCGATGGCCTAATCCCTGCATATTAATTTGACTAAATTCATATATTTGGGAGGTGGTATGTAACTACATTTTATAAATTATCATTTTTTAGTTATACATGCAACAACAAAATTTTCAATCCAAAAATAATGAATTATGCACTTCCTTGCATTGTAATGCATTCATCTCTAGTTGTAGGAAAGGAATATAGTCATCCCATATTTTCAAAAATATTTGCATATTTTCAAAAGTGCTTCCATATTTAGTATACCATTGTCATATTTATATGCATGAAGCATTGCAAGGTTGTACTATGGCACATCAGAGAGGGCACCAATGCTATTAGCAAGTCCTTGCAGTCAGCCAGTCAGCCAGCCTGTCTGGACTCATTGTGGGAAACCACCACCATCACAAACTCACTGATGGGTGCACCTGCAGCTGTCAAGAGTTGGTAAGGTCCAGAGTTTCAAGATTGACCCTGTTTTTAAACAGACTAAGGGGAAAGGCTAAAAAGCTTGAACAAAGGAGGCAAGGGAAAAAAATACAAAAAGGAACTCAGCTGTCGCTCATATTAGTATATATTTTTAGCTTCCCACATGTTGACTTTGGCAGATATTTCTTCCAAAATAGCTCCTGGTGTGCTTGCATTTTCTGCAACTTCAGATTTCTAACAATTTGGTTCTCTGAATACCCTTGGTCTGAACCTGTTTGGAGAGCTGACTTTCTACCATATTTAGCTTTTTCATGTGTACAGTTGCAGTACAGTACATACATAGCAATGCATTTTGAATCAAGAGGGGGAAATGCTTTACAAGAAGAAATGAATAATTGGATTGGCTACTTTAAAATTAAAAAGAAGTTTCTGCCATAAAAGTGAATAAAACAGAAGAATTGATAAAGTTCTATAGTATATCTGCCTGACTGTGCTGAGAGGGAAGCAGATAAAGAAAAGAAAAGTAATTTTTCAGACTTTGGTGTGTGTTCTGACCTGCTCTGTAGCTTCAAGTATCAACTTCAACTCATCAAAATATTATGGCATCCTTTAAAAAAATTATGGCCTTTTAAAAAAATAACAACAAAAATGGGCAAGTTGTATTTCCACTGAATTTTGGCAATGTACCTTTCAGCATTATACAATACTTAAAAATCTTTCTGCCCTTTCTAAAAAAATCAACAGGCAATGCTGGTTACATACCTACCTAAAAGCAGCTGTTAAATCAATGAAACCACATTGTCTAGAAATGGTGTTGTGCTTAACCATGTTTCCTGTTGACACTGACCTGGGCAATGCCAGTGTTATATGCTGCTTATATAATTATCAATTCCCCAGAAGGAATTTCGGACCTTCCCTCCTTCTTCCAAGGCACTGTCTTCTCCCTTGGAAATAACCAATTAGATGGTTTAGAGAACAACATAGATTTTGTCTGCTGTACTAGTTTCAGTACTAGAGCTGCATATACCAATAGCAGCAGCTCACAAAATATAACAGCTAGAAATGGGTGAATCCTGATTAGGGATTGGTCATTATTTTACTGTAATTCTCAATTTGTTTGTTTGTTTGTTTGTTTGTTTGCCTTCTCCTCCCAGAAACTTGGTTCTACAAGGTTCAAATTTTCACGGTTAATTATAGTCACCCAAGGATGGTTTTAGGAGAGGGTTGGTAAAGATCTGAGTAAAATCCTCTCCTAGGGCTGGGGGGGATTTTTTTTATTGTTTTGTTTTTGTTTTGTTTTTTTTTAATTCGCCTTAAGGGGGGGTTCTCAATTTCATGCCAGAGTAATCTCGTAGCTGCATTATGAACATTACTAACCATAATTTTGTAAACACACTCAAGTGAGGTCAGGTCTAAACTATCCTTTCCTTTCCTTCCTTTCGAGCACTGTGGGCCCAAATATATGGGGAAAACTGTGACCAAACCAATTTCTACTTCTTTTTTTTATATGCCCAATGAAGCATCTGGGAGAAGATATCAAACAAATAGTCAAACAAATAGTCAAACAAATAGTCAAACAAATAGTCAAACAAATAGTCGAACAAATAGTCAAACAAATAGTCAAACAAATAGTCAAACAAATAGTCAAACAAATCTAGAATTATAGTGAGATGTATTGTAGTATTGTCATAGGACATACTTTCCTAGTCAAAATAATCAGGCAAATACTATAATTCCCTTGTCACAGAAAAAAAATGGGGAAGGGAAAAATTAAGGGGTGAAAATGAGGGGGGGAAGGAGTAGAAATGGAAAGGGTGAGGAGAAAAATAAGGGTGATGAAAAATTAGGGGGGGGGGGGAAGTAAAAGTAGATTAAAAATTATCTTTATTGAGTATTGAACCAAGGACCTTGGAATCCTGAGCCTAGTTATTAATCACTGAGATGGTGTTAAAATAGAAAAAGATGGGTAGACAAGAATGAAAAAAATGAAATTCTGATTCATTCAACAATCAGACCAAATCTCTGGAATAAGTTTAGAAAATACAATCACACACACAAACAGACAGACCAAAAAAAAATTATAAAAACATATTGGGGGGCCTGGCCCCCTCCCCCATTCAAATATGGGGGGCCAGTGGGCCCCCCCCCCCCCCCCCCCCCCCGGCCCAACACTTTCTACTCCCCTGATATAATTGTAATTATTTGCACAGGTCTTTGTGCCCACCACTCTTGTTTAAAATCCACAAAAAACCTGCCAAACTTCAGACATATAGTCCCCTAAACTGCTTCACTTTTACATTATTATTATCATGATTCTGACCAGTAAAAAGTCTTTACCCCTTTGTCTATTCAGTTGGACTCAATAGAGAAATCAATTAGATGTGGACATTAATGGAATTATAGCCTCTTCTGGTACTAAATTCAAACAACATTTGAATTGACTTGTAAAAAAAATAAGAATTTTTTTTTGGATACATATAAACCACAGGGCAAATAACCTATCTATTTGAATCAAATATACCAATTATTTATTGATTTAGTATATAGTGCAATGATTGATCATATCTGGATTGGTAAAAGGTCATCTAACTTATAATCTACCATAGCATAATCATGTTCCCTCTATTTCTTATGTAATTCACATTACTTTACAATTTTAAAAGGGAGAAATAGGAAATTGTTGCATTGCTGTATGAATCTGGTATATTTATCTATCTTCTTCTTTTGTAAATTGGTTTCAAATGATGCATTGGTTGGGAAGGCAATGAATACATCAATGAAACAGTTGCGTGTATATAGCATATCTTTTACTCAGGTATATTGCAATGTTTTAAAAAAAGTTATAACCATTACCTCTTTATTTTGTTCCACTACATCCATGAAAGAATAATTCATATTTATGAAATATTTGTATTCCTTTGGTACTTAGGTTATTATGAGAGGATGTATGATTCCATTAGTAAGGTATAGGAGAAAGAGAGCGATATAGATATAGGATAGAATTTTTGCCTTTTTATGTGTAATTGTCATACACTTAAACCACCTAAAGTTGCAAAGGATTAAAATACTGCTGGGGCTGGAGTGTGTTTGTTTCTAGTTGTGTAAGAGATATCAATTGAATCCACTGTATATAGTTAAAGATACTGATGTAAGTTTTAATTGAGATAGGTAGTGTATATTTGTTGTTTTTTGCCCCCGTTTTTTTCTTCCAACTCCATTTTTAAGCCTGGCCAACTGCAATAATGGAGACCACTCACTCATGCCACAATAGACAAAATAAAGCAATGTTACATAATAAAAAATTAAAAAAAAACAAAATAAAAGAACATAAAAAAATCAGATTTATATGTTTAAATAATGAAGAAAACTGTTTTACCAATTCAATAGACACTAATCATATCTGATTTAAACTGGTAAAGGGTATACTTAATTGTGGTCTATATACATATATATTGTCTTGCTTTCTTTTAAAAAAATTAAACAAATCATTGTAATTTTTTCTTGTAAAGCGTATCTTCCCCCTCCCCTTTTTCAATATATACTGCTTTGTACGTACTGTACGGCCATTGTACACATGAGAAAGCCAAATACGGTAGGAAATCAGCACTCCAAACAGGTTCAGACCAAGGTTGTTCAGAGAACTGAATTGTTAGAAAACCAAAGCTGCAGAAAAATGTTTTCTCTATGCACGGAAGACAAAAATGAATCGAAGTGAGAGAAGAGCAATTTATAAAGTATGTAGAGTTCATGATATCCAAAGTAGTCTTTCTTTTAATTTTTACTTCAGTAACTCCAAAAATTATCTTGTGATTATGAGTTAAATTTAAAAAAAAAAGTTTTTTTAAATACCTAGTCCACAAGCTAAATTAAAGTACTCTTTATTTATGGACTGCACAACCTATATTCCGTATGAGATATAAATTCAATTGTGTTTTACATTGCCATATAGCTATAAACATGTATAAATGGTAATTATACCTTCGGACTCCTATTGCAGAAAAATGTTTGAATCTGATGGATCTTTGAAAGACAATGGAAATGGTAAGATTATTTGCGTTAGTGGAAAACCATTGTTTACCATTTGTGCATGGACTATGTCATGCCTTCCTTTATCTAACATTCCCTAAATCTCCTGCATATATCAGATATAGGGACACATACCTATTGGAGTATTTTTTTTAATGCTTTTTAGTTAAAATATACCAATGGTGTTGGTTAATAGAATTACTGAAGTGACATTTGGGGAAGGTGATAATGTTTTGTAACTGTGACCTACTGATTATATTTGTAGACTCATTCTCAGACAATTATAGTTCACATTAAGCAGCCATGTTTATGTAAGTGAAGCAACATTAGTGTTATGGTCATAAATTGAATACAAGTTGTTTATATTCTGGAGTTATTTATATTTTAAGTGTTATTTTGAATCGCTGTAGCACTTTGCACTTATTCCTTACACTAACAGCACGATCATTAATCTCTATTCATCACCTGACCTCTGGCCATATGTTGAGGTTTTGTAAATACTTTAATAGATATTTTCCTTCTCACTTATAGGCTTCCATTCATCAGGATTACATTCACCTTGTCAGAAACATTCCGCTTCTGAATCTCCTGCTGTGGTTCCTGTGACATGTGCATCAAATAACCCACTGGGAATGTTGCACTCATATCCTCCTGCCTCCTCCCAACCCACTGAAGGAGCTGTCCAGCAAACTGGAAAAGATAGAAGTCTTAGAAGGTCTTTCAAGCTATCAGTTCTACCTGCTGAGGCCCAAGAGAAGACTGCAAGCAGCAAGACTGCAGCCATCCCTATCCCAAAGATTCTAGAAAGATCTTGGAAAAAAATTGAAATTCCTATGCAAGAAAAACTCCCACCTGTGAGTTCTGTTCCAGTTAAAGACTCTGACCCGAACAAAATGAAATATTCAGAGGGAGAGGACATCTCACCTTCATCTTCTTCGGAGTGCTCTCCTTTCCCTCAAGATAAAAAAATGTTTGAACCAGTGCATGGTTCAGCGTTTGCTCACATGGAGAGAGATCCTGGCATTCAGCGCACAAGATCCCTGGATGACCTTCTGGCAGCTAACAAGAGTGTTACCATCATCTTAGATTCTACCAAACCCTCCAAATATTCAAAGCTGACCATCACAGCCAGCGTAAATATGTTAAATGAGGAACCTCAAGTTGACATGCAATCAAACACAAGCTGTGTTGTAGGAAATAGTAAGTTATTATTATAGTAGTGAACATTTGTGAGTTTTTTCTGTGATTAATTTGAAACCTTAAGTACAATTTCCCGTCTGAACATAAAATTAAATCTGTTATTCTGTTTATGGCGCATGAAATTTTGGTCTTTCAATTTTCTAATTATTCTTGTTTGTTTTAATTTTTATCAGGTGACCCATATCCAAGTAGAGATGTGGCCTTACATGTGATGGAAGGCAAACATGACAGTGAGTGTTCCTCTGATTCTGCCACCATTGTGTCATTCACACTCACTCCAGAAATGCTTGGTCAAGGAACATCAAATTTCTCACTGAGTGCCTTGGAAGGGGAAAAGAGTTCAGCATCAATGTGTGAGAATGAAGGAAACACTAACAATATGTCAGATGAGAATCTAGTGGTGGTTGTCGAGGAGGTGGAGGAGGTTGTCATGGAGGTGAAGAAAGTTGGAGAGGTGGAGATGGGAGGGCAAACAATGGAGGTAAGTAAGAATGAAGAAGAAAAGAAGGCTGAGGTGGAGAAAGTTGAATCAGTGGCTATTAAACAAGACCAGGTGGAGGAGGATGTAAAGCAGATGGAAGTGTGTAATACCACAATGAGCTTTGAAGCATCTGACACCAATGACACATGGCCTCTGTGCATAGAAGAATCATCTTCAAGTTTGAAGAGCAATGAAGATTCTGATTCACAAGTGCCTTCAAATGGTAATGTAACAATGTTTTATGCTTTCTTTATAGGGTGTTAAAAGAAGCGTATTTGTACTAAAATATGGTAATTAAGAAATTGAAGCATATATTTTCTTTAAGCACCTTACCTTGGCAGTTGTTTAAAAATTATAAAAGTGTGGGTAGGTTGGGGAGCCAGAGGGTGATTGAGCTTCAGGAATACAAGTACAGTATTTAACTTCATTTCATCAGATTGGAGCTGTATTGTGGCTCAGAGTGACTGTATATGGTACAACCCAAGCTTTGGCTGGGTATTCTCAGGTCAACTAGTGACCTCTGAACAGAAGTGAACTTCAACTTCTACGCTTAGTATACTCTCATACACTATAGAAATATATTAAACTGTGAAGGTTTATTGAAAATAGTATCATCGTCATTCTGTGTTTTAGGAGTTACCTCAATTTTCAATAAATCCATTAGTATTTTTTTTTGCACCAATTACAGGCCTCATGGTGTTAAAATATAAATTTTTTGTATTTTTTCTCTCAACCTTTTGGCAAACGATATCTTGTAGCAGGGAGGGGGGAAGGGGATATCAGATATTCCTTTTTCTTCCACTAGTGCTGGAATAACTGTGATAAATTGTTGTGAGCCTGAAGAATGACAGAAAGAGGCTAGCTCAGTTTCCAAAAATACCAAGTGTGCTTATTAATCTTGACAGCAAGCATTAAAGAGGCATAGCATTGTCATGTGAAAGCATATGATTTATCCCACATTTGTGTATATCCTATATCTGAACCAAATACAAAACAAAGTTCCATTCTGGAAAGAGAGCTGGAATTATTGACTTCATTTTCCCGCTCCTCTCCATATATTTTCTTGTAATACATATTGAATATACAATATACTTAATGTAAATGGGGCCAAATCTGTCAATGCTAACACCAGTGTAATATGTGCACAATAATCGATGTGTAAGTAGATTAGTACTCTTTCTGGTTTGTCTGTGGGCATAGCACTGACTGTTTGAATATGCTTATCTTCACATATCCTCGCATTTCCTCATCATAGTGGATGACAATAAAGGCCTTCTTGGAATAGGGATGTCTTGTTATCCAACCTTGCTGTAACTTCCTACAGTACACATTTTATTGGTATTGGAACAGGAAAGGTTATGTATGCAACCATAACCCCATGGTGGTTTCTAATTAATGTCCAAAAGTAAATTGTAAACATATTATTCAGTTGAAGTGAACTGCACATGTATTTCCTGTTTCCTATATGGCCCAAGAGTGAATCCATTTTTAGGTGTTAATTTTTGTAGTAGGACTGCTCACATTCCTGCATAATTTGATTAGTTTGTGTGCAGTGCTGTGCCAAGTTTGGTCAAAGGAAGTCCTACATGAGCTCCGCATATAAAAGCTTCTATTTGGGTGTGAAGGACTTCAGTTGATAATTATTTGCCTGCTTTAGCTGCTAGTTGTTTGAATAGTTTGTAGTGCAGCTACTATATCAGTGTACAATCACTTAGAGTTCCAGTCTAGACATGCATAAGAAGTCAATTTACTCCTATTTGCGCCGCAAAATGTCAACTTCAACTCATTCTTGTATCATAGATGAAAAGACAAAGGTCCTGCTGCAAGGGAACAAAGGTGATATATCAAGTGCAGCTTCTGAGGGGTTGAAGCTAGCACTCTACTACACGGCCATCCCTGACAACACAGCATTGACCCCAGTCCCCACTCCACCTCCTTCTCATCCAAAGAACAGCTTCAATATGCCACCAGAAGATGTAGAATCTTATTCTGTATCACATTCATCACGTCTCAATTCCTTTTCTCCTATGGGCAACTTTGAAAAGGTGCCAGAGACCACAGAATTCCATTGTAATTCTACCTCTCATCTCAGGCCTACATCTACTCACTCTCTTCCATCCATACCAGTGTGCTCTCCCCTCAGACATGATCACCGCTCCTATTTTCCTTCCCCACCTTCTACTATGCTCAACATTGAAACTGAAGACCAAATGGTAAGTGAAGAAAGTACATTGGATCGAGGCGTCAGGCCCAGAGTGTCCTCCTCCTCACCTTGTCCCTACAGCTCCACAGAGTCACTAAAAGAGGAAGAAGGTGAGATAATGGTGAATGATGATTGATTCTGGTGCTACATGTGGTGTTTTTCCAAGCATGCTGTCAAAATTTACTTTGTACTTAAACAGTATAATAGTCTTGAAATCCCAAGGGTGTGGAACTTGGTCTATGAAATAATATGGTTAGGGCTAAAGTTTGGGTTTGATCTAAGATATGTACTAATGTTAAGATTTAGCTGAAATGAAATAAGGAATTACTTTTAAATAGTGCTAAGGTATAGGTTAGGTCTAAGTAAGGAATATTGATAGGGTTAGGATATATGTTTGGGCTAGAGGCTGGGCTAAGATTAGCACATACGTTAGAGTTGGGAAATGAATATATAAAAATATGGTTAGTGTAAGGGTTGGAGTTATATTTAGGGATTAACCTCCATATTAAGCACTGATGAAAAGGAGATAACAAAGTAAGCTGAGTAGCAGAGATCTAGCCATTGTCATTCCCACCCTTTTTCTTTTACAGGGACATTGAAATTATCATGTGTTCCACTAATGGAGAGGCGTGTTCGAAGCATCTCCAATGTAGAGGTCGGTTCTACTATGCATTCTAGTGAGAAGCCAGGTGCTTCTCCACCTCCTGCGTTTCTGTCTCCTCTTTCTTCGACTCCCCTCAGCGATGGAGGATCGAGAAGTGACAGTGATACCACGAAGAGAAGTGTCAATGTGGCACCTGCCTGCAAGCAATGTGGAGGCAATCTCCCCTTCATCATAAGAGGTAAGGGAACTACTAGGCACATATTAAGTATGGCATCTAACAATTACGGCCATGCGCTATATGTAGCATGCATTATCACATTCATAGGAGCACTATGTTTATTTTTAGTATGTATTAAGTGTAGCATGTAGGCCACATTTGAACAAGATTCAGTTTAATGTTAGAGATGTACATGCAAGAATGTCATGTCACCTTCAGTAACATAAATGTGAATTGCATTTATTTGTCAATATAGCAACAATAATCCGAATTAATACACTTATTTTTTAAAAATTTTACTGAGCACAAAGTGGCTGACCCTTGTGTGTCTGATGCTGTGAAATCCATAGAGGTAGGGATTAGGACTGTAGTTAGATTTCGTATATTTTATAGTGTCCATAAGTAGTAAAAAATTTTCTTGGAATAAACATATTGCTACTTGGAAAATACAACCAATTAACAATGAACTTGCCCTTGATGTGTGTGTTACACACAGGCACTTGTCAGGATTGTAATGGTTTTTTGAGTAGGATATCCTTGTGTTGGCTGACCAATAAGGATTTGAATACATACACATTCAACATCTTGGCCGGATAAATAAATTAAACTAAGGGGAGTTTCTTACCAGTGATTTTCACAGACACAAACACATGCACACCCACACACACACACTCATCAAAATATTGGAGTCGACTGACAAGTCTAGAATAAACATCTATATATCAATTTCAGAATTAGGAAGAGAGTAATTTAGAAAGAAGGAAGAGGTACCATTCGATTATCTGTTGTATTCATTTCATTTTGTTGACTAGATGAGCCCTTGAATACAGGAAGTAAAACGAAGGAGGTTCCTATCTACTTTGTACTTGAGAGGCCAGAGATATGCGAGTCATGCCTCAAATTCAACGAACAAAGAAACAGCATCATTAGCCTCACCTCATCCCGTGATTCGGTACCACTCCCTCCTCTACCTGCACGGCCTGACTCATTCTCGTTGATAGCTGATAGCTCTTCCTTGGACGATCCTATGTACGAGACTGTGGTACACGTTGGAGAGAAGAATAAAAAAAGAATAAACAGAAATGGTAATTCTTATTTTGTAGCTAAACAGCATGAATGCATGACCATACACTAAAGCTGTTAGTCCCTTACATAAAGATAAAGGTCAAAGGGGAATATTCAATAAGTTTGTGTGTTATCATTAGTTTTATGTGGACTAAACATAATCTAAACATCACAAATTTGGTTGTTTGCTTTTACAGACTTACTTACAGATGGACGAACACCGCCAAATTCTCTGAGCTTTAAAGACAATGAAAATAGCTCTAGTTCAGACTATGAGTCCATTTGTTCCTTGGGAGGAACTAGTAAGTTTAAGGGGAAAGGACTTTTCTCCAGAGATGATTCCACCATTAGCAGCAGCAGTCCTGATTATGAATCTATAAAGATTTTGAGCAGTGTAAATGAAGGAGACATTGATGATAGGCTTTGTGATGATGCTAAGCAAGAGAATGTGGGCGTGAATGATCCAAAACCCAGCTACACCTGCATTCCAATCACGGAAAAAACCGACGAGATAGATACGAACACACAGCCAACCAATAGTTTTTCCTCTCAGCAAGCAAGAGCAGAGCGAATTAAATTATTCAATATAGATGATCATGGGTATGCTACTGTTCTTCCTCCAGCTCAGGCCAATGGTTCCTGTGAGCCTGATTACTCTGATGAAGATGACTGTCTGGCACCTAGTCCTAAATCCCGCCCTACGTCCCGCCCCACATCTTCTTCTCCTTCCAGGGAACACACCGTGAGTAATGTGGAAGAAGCATGGAGACACCAGCTAGAGAGAGGTTACGCACCACTCACCTTGAAATCACGTCCTCCTTGCCCTCTTCCATCGAGAGATCGGGCATCCAGTGACAAATTTTTGAGTAAATCTTTTCCTGTTCCTAATCGTAGATCATCTCCTCAAGATTATGAAATACCTGTTCCATGCAACCCACCTCTACCACCTCCTATTGTTACAAACAGGAAAAACAGTAATCCACTAGCGAAATTGAAAGAAGTTTTCCAGCCAAGTACTGAACAAGAAAACAAAGGCAAAGGTGTTGATTTAACCAAACATATTGACAGACCCCGAAGGTATCACTCAGCAACTGATGAAACAGAACTCACAATGCATATTAAGCAATTACCTCATATAAGTTAGTGAATTGATTTAATGGAGAGAATTGTTTATTTTCCCCCTTTTTTTCCTCCCCTCTTTTTTTCTTCCCCTCTTTTTTTCTTTATCACTATTTTTATTTGTCTTCACCACCTTACTTTGATGTCCTTTGATTAAAAAAAAAGAATATAATATAACCATTAACCTTATAACCATGGTAATGGAATCCTGTTATTAACCTGTATTTGTCCATAATTACCTCAGCAGTGAAACTTCTGATTGATTAATTCAGAAATGTGGCAGGACTATGACTGCATGATTTTCCTATACTTCAAACTTAATTTTTGTAACTTCCCAGCTGCAGCATCTTACTTACTCTGAACAACGGCCACCATTTATCACCAAAAACAACAAAAAATAGTAGCAACAGAAGAAATGAGAGAGGCTAGCTGGTTGACATATACAAAATTCATTCCTACCAATTGCCAGAGACCCATGGTATGTCTAAAGGTTGGATTTTTGGATATGTACTATACGAATAAGTAACATGGCTATTTTGATATGTGATCCATTACTCCATGCAGGTAGTTGATGCACATCTAAAAAATAAATTTTGTTTCCCCCGGACATCCCAGTAGTCAGGAATGGTTTGGTGATACCACCAGAATTCTTCTCCTTGTGGTGATACAAATCAGTAACCGATAAAGAAGAATTTTCCATCATCTCTTGTTTGAATTGATTTAAAGCCACCCTATTATGTGCCCCTGATAACCCCAAAAGTGCAGACAATGTAGGTAGTGTGAGGATGAACAAAAATAAACAATTGAATATGGATTGACTGCTACAAGTGCTTGCACATACAGGGAAATTCCGTTAATTGTTCGTTAATAAAAATTCTTCAAGGGGGTGGATTTAATTGAAATGGATGTAATTTTGGTAACATAAAACTACCCCTGAATCTATGGATCTGCCTGAAATAAGCTAATGAAATTGCACAAGGAGCATTGTTTAAAAGGTGTGGGATAATAGTCCTAAAGTTATGAGGATCATTGAAATGGGTGTTGCTTGAATATTTTTTTTATTGATTCAATATTGAACTGGTTTTCTTTATTTAGATAACTTGTTAGTCAACAGTTCATTAACGTTTCTGGATGATATCATATGTTCAATGTTTACATAATATTAGCAGTAATAATAATGATGATAATAATAAGAGCTTTTGGACATCTGAAAGTGAACATGACTGTAATTGCATGCAACAAGTTTCAAGGGAAGAACCTTCATTTGGTACATTCATTATGCCAAAGGAAATAGATTGGTGAGATCACCTGAGAAAGGGAGGGGGTTTCCTTGGGAAGGGAGAAATTAATGCTGCTTATGGGCTTAGGAAATTTTAACAACCCAAGTCCATAGCCAATTTGATAACATTTTTAGGCTGTTATCCCACTCCCATCGAGCACTTGTGTAAAATATTAAACCAAGAATGTACATATTATGTCTCAACAACCATAGGTAAGATGTGGAGGGGAAATATTGCAGTTTTATGTCTTCATAATGATCATGATAGCATGTGGGTATATTTTGTTACATAGAACATCGATATCATTTTTACAACTGCTGTCTTTATCATCTTTTTTTTTTTTTTTTTTTTTTTTTTTTTTTTTTTTTTTTTTTTTTAAATATAGTGAGTGTCTAGATGTCATCACACATTTTTAACATACCATTGATATTAATATGACAAAGTTTGTGGTGATTAATAAGAAAAACAATGATCTGGTATTACAATGTATACACGTTTATGTGGAGACTGATATTGTATCAGGGCTTGGGCTAACTGGAATTAAATAGGCTATTCTTGGAATGAACTTTACCATTATAATCTCTTGCAAGCCATGCATAGAGACACTCAATTGATTTCTCCCCTGATACCTTGATCATAGCAAGGAGGTACAGCGTTAAAAATGTTGCTCACCTTAATCATCAGAAATAGTATTCTTTGGCATTGTGCAGCATAATGAACACCAACATGGCTAAATAATGCTGTCTTTGGTAACTGACTGGAGTGTTAAGTACTGGTGTAGAAGTAGAATATTATAACCATGGTCTAAGAAGCAGCTCCATGATGATATTAGGGCTTGACAGAGATTAGAAAGGAGGCATACTGGAGGAAAATGGGAGATGCTCTATATTTAATAGGGGGAGGGGGGATGGAAGGGAAGCTAGAAACAGGGAGAAGGCAGTATTTTCATTCTCTAATTCTTTACATACATACATATATATATTTATATGTAATAAAATGTTCAGAGGTGGAAGGGAGAAAAATAGAGAGGAGAGAAATGGAATCACCAACCTGCTTGGGAATTTCATGCCTTAACCATTTGGCCTCCTTTTTTGGTTTGTAAATTGGAGTACAAATTAAGCTGGCATGGCAACCAAGGATTGATCTGAGTTTGGCCAACCTCTTTGTTGTGGGAGAATAGCTTGCCAAGCCCAGATTATTCAATGATCTATTGAGCCATTGTAGAGCCAAAGGTGAGTATAAAAACAAGTTTACTACTTTGTACACAGATATAGATAAATATATACTAGCTATCCAGACTCATCATTGCCTGGGCCAGAGATATAATATGGGTGATGCATAAACACATCTTTTTTGGAGCTAACAACAGGACTTAGGGCAAACAAAATGATTATATTTTGGCAATAATAATGTATTGCCTCTTACTAGACAATGTTTACTTGGTGCAAAACATGCAGCTTCTCTGAATACTAGCACTGGGGTAGCTAACATAAAGTTGTCCTTGGAAACGTATTCACTTACAACTCAGGTGACTTGCTTTGTTGACCAGCATAATGGGCAACTCCAGATTGAGAGAAAGTTTTTGTGGTGGAACATCAGGTGGCTCAAGTTATATAAGAAGTTACAGTGGGCTGTGAACCATTTGGTTGGGATCAGTGCACATGGACCTGTATTCTCTTAGATAACCAGATGGAAACTGGTGACATCTTTTCTTTCCTGCTTACATATCCACTGCACTGAGGCTGAATTGTTGTACTAATGATATTTTGAGTGTGATTACAGTGTGATTTAAAGGATAAGTACCCAATCATAAATACAGCTTTGTACTTTGCATCAAATATCCTCCAAATCCATTTCAAATCTTCCAAGATGGGTCCACTCCTAGGGGAAACTCTTAACCAAGCTTAAGACTATAGTGTGAACACATGCAAAAATGCAAGCTCTTTGTCCTATGCAAAACTTTTCTGCAGTAATTTGGTCATGTTTGCATTTAGACAGACAGGCAAACAAACAGACAGCCTTATATAATGTGTAATAATATTTATTAAGAAATACATGCATATAATATTGCATGTTATTCAATTATAGCATACAGGCTCCTGCTTTTGATGAACAAATAAAGATGGAATTGTCAATTTTTGTAACACACTTCCTTTTACAGAACCTTTGAAAAAGCGTTTTAACACAAGTTTTTGAGTATCCACATTGACAGATGTGAAAGTATGTGTTCGAATTATGAAACTATTACGATAACATGAAAAATGTCCTGATTTTACATAAGCAATGTAGCTGACATGGACAAGAGAAAATGAACATGTGTCCTCATAATATTAGGCATTCTCAAATTTGGGAATGCATTAATAAATTATCTAACTAATTTGGCAGATTTCTTTAAAAAATATTTTGTTCCAATAAAACTTAGTACTTGTAGCTTCTTTGTTTATTAACTGAATTTTTAAAGTTGTTAAGTGCCCAAATTCCACAATTGAAGAAACCTGGAGGTTCAGCTTCCCAGATATAACAAATTGCATACATGATGAGCATGTTCTTTTTGCATAATTGAGGTTAAATAGTTTGTTTTACCATTAGCTCAATTTATTTCAGGAATCTGTATTTTTATCTCACAATCACATACAACTTTCTACACAAGATGTATTTTCCCACTGCAGACAAATGGGAATTCTTTGCTGGGTGCATGTGACCAACATTAAAGAGAAAGGAAGTGGTGATGATTTGTTTGCAAACAAAAGAACTACCAATTTTCCCAATATCTCACTATAACATGGAGATCAAGGTTATGCGGGTTGGTATTGTTTTGATGGACAGTGCTCTTTGCACATTTATTTTGAGAATGATTTTGTTTTACTTTCTAACTCAGATCTTTATAGTTAGACTAGCAGCATATACCCAACGTTGCCCAGCCAATATAGGCTAAAATCCAGTAGTTGAACATGTCTTGCCAGTAAGAAAGGTGGCTCCTGTGTTAGTCCTAGAGTTTTTCTGGCCAAAATACCATTTTTGGCTTTTTCTCATTACCATGGTAACCATTTTCCAAAATTTTTAGCCCACGTTTTAAGTTGGGTCAAAACCTATCATCATGCCGAGTTTCAGAGAATCCACCCACAGGTTTGGCCAGAAGGATGGTACAGACAGACAGACAGACAGACAGACAGACAGACAGACAGACAGACAGACAGACAGACAGACAGACAGACAGACAGACAGACAGACAGACAGACAGACAGACAGACAGACAGACAGACAGACAGACAGACAAATTCTTTTTTTTCCCAGACATGCCACCTGGCATAAAACCATCTCAGGGTGGGTCTCCTCCATCCCTAAAAGTTTGGTCAAAATCTAACAGAGGGATATTGAGAAACGGACAAACATAGTTACATAGTTACATCAGTTACATAGGTCTTCTAATATATATATAGATATGTAATCCAATCTCTAGGAATGCTGTAAAGTCTTAGAGATGTAGCTTGTCATAACACCTCTAAAATCACTGCATAAGAAAGGATATTACATATTATCTAAAAAAATTAAAATTATGATAACGTCTTCTGATCCATTGGTTGGCTATGTGTACAAAGCACTTATGGTTAACTCTCTAGCCCTAGCCCTAGCCCTAGCCCTAGAACCCATTTCTCCATGCACATTCCAAAAATAAGGAAAAAAAGACCCCCCATTCAAGAGAGTAGACAGGAATTTATTTGGCCTGTGTGATTTATGGGGACATAGCATCACCTTGTTCCTTCTGACGGCATGACCTAACACTTGATATGCATACACAACTTGACTCTGGAAGTAACATGGGCTGAATCTCACCAGGCCACACCTCTTTCTCTCATTGTGTAATGCTAAAAATGGTACTTCAGATATAACACTTGGACCTAGGGAGTTAGATCTACGAACCCTATATATTTGGAATCAGAGTCATCTGAGGTGTTTTTTTTAGTACATGCAAATGACAACATCCCTTTCTATGTTCATGTCAGGCCAAAAAAGGCAAAAATTGTACTTTGGCCAGACAAACCCTTGGAGTAACAACATGGGCGGGGTTCTGCTTGGCTACACCTCTTCCTATTGGTGTGTAACGCTAAAAAGTGCCACAAAAAAAAAAGAATTTCTGAATAGCGCTTGGACCAAGGGAGATAGACTCACAGACCCATCTAGCATATTTTTTTTTGTTGGTATGTGTGTGTGTGTGTGTGTGTGTGTGTGCGTGCATGCGTGCGTGTGTGCACAAATGTGTGCATGAGCTTGTGCAGCTGCAGGACTGGCAAATTAGTAAGGCTCAAGTCCCTTCTATTCAGATTAACAAAGCTCTACTGTAATATAATGTTTTAACTTAGGACTATACAATAAAGTTGAATATTCCCCTCCCTCAATCACTCCCCGCTGAAAGTGTAAAGAGCCTATGTTAGCTTCAATGATATATTTAAATAGAGAAGTACACATTTGGGTCAAAGGTTATGCTTGCTTCTCCATACCAAAAATTTTAAGGATTGCAAAAACAGCCTCCACCTATAGAATATTTACAACCACATCCTTCATTCCACACCAAAAATTGAAATGATTCCAAAAACAGCTTCCATCCTGTAAAAAATATATTTAGACCCACATCCCCCATTCAGAGGAATGAGATGGCTGGATAGTCAAAGGACAGTGGGTTTGCATAATTGATGTTATATTCCCAGAAAGAAACACAGTGATGATGAGCAGTCAGTCAGTCAGTCAGTTCAATACATAAAGAAGATAGCTATACAATTATGCTGTAAACACACGCACGCACGCACGCACGCACGCATGCACGCACGCACGCACGCACGCACGCACGCACGCACGCACGCACGCACGCACGCAGGCAGGCAGGCAGGCAGGCAGGCAGGCAGGCAGGCAGGCAGGCAGGCAGGCAGGCAGGCAGGCAGGCAGGCAGGCAGGCAGGCACACACACACACACACACACACACACACACACACACACACACACACACACACACACACACACTAGCAGCATATATCCGGCGTTGCCCGGCCAATATAGGCTAAAATCCATTAGTTGAACTTGTCTTGCCAGTAAGAAAAGTGATGGTGGAGAAAATACCTTCTTTCTTTTTTTTTGTGGCTTTTTCTCATTACCATGGTAACCATTTTGCGAAAAATTTAGTCCATGTTTTAAGTTGGGTCAAAACCTATCATCATGCATAGTTTCAGAGAAATCCACCTACCGGTTTGGCCGGAATGATGGTACAAACAAACAGACAGACAAATTCTGTTGTTGTTTTTTCCCAGACATGCCACCTGGCTTAAAACCATCTCAGGGAGGCTCTCCTCCATCCCTAAAAGTTTGGTCAAAATCTAACAGAGGGATTTTGAGAAACAGATGAACATAGTTACATAGGTCTTCTAATATATATATATATATATATATATATATATATATAGTATTCCCTCTCCTGAGTGACCACCCTTAAATCCAAAAAAAAAATCGGTCTTACAAGAGTGATGGTCTTACAATAGAGGTAAGTTTATACAGCAAACACATCTTGCATGAAAAATGTGATCTGTCAAGATTGGTGATCTTCCAATAGAGGGTTCTCCCAAAGGGGACTAATGTATATTTTTTTGTTATTTGGTTCAATGATTGAGTAACAATGACAATCGCAAACACTGAGGTGGTCTGGAAGAGCAGAAACTTAAGATAGCATATTTTTCTGTCCCTATGCCCCTCCCACTACTTATGGTAGATGGTGGGGAGGATTGTGGTGGGGGATTGTGGTGGGGGATTGTGGTGGGGGTTTGTGGTGGGGGATTGTGGTGGGTATCTTTTTTTATATATATATTTCTTTTCTGATAATTTGGCGTGACTATGTGCTATGCTTGCATGCTATCATAAAGCCTATCACCTTTCCTATGAAGGCTGATTTGCTGATTTTTTGATTTGATGACTATATTTTAAAGCTCACAATGCCCAAAGGTAAGTGCAAATCCACTCCAAAACTGAAGATCAAATTTTTTATGTTTGGGAGAACAGGAGAGAATGAGAATCCCAGTGTTTGGAAGGAGTATTTTTGTGAAATAGGTAACAATGCAATTAGTGCAGTAGAGTAAATTTTTTATTTCACACAGTGAAGCATCATCAGGACTGCACATCTGCCATGTTAACCAAAAATATTTAACCAGAGTAAGTGAAAGTAGGATCTTTTCAATTCCAAATTATTGATATTCTTGCATAAAATTGATGATATGATTATTTTATACTTTTACTGTAGTCAGGTAGAAGTTTAAAGATTGAGCCCATTTCTCTGTTGTGGTGAATAAAAATGAGGGAGCCTGAGATTAGGGATGCTATTTTCTTGTTCCCCCATTACATTTTATTAATGGTGCTCCTTCACACACAAAAAGTTTACTAGTAAAATATGCTACCACCCCCCTCCCCCTCTCAAAGTGTCCTCTTTTTTGAATCTGTAAATATGGTAGCCCTAACTAATGACAACAATGACAAAAAATAAGAAACTCAATAAAACTAACTGCAGTGATGGATCAAGTTGTCTGGGTAAAGTGCCATCATATCTAAGTCTTTCTGTGGCTCAGTAAGGTATAGACAGTTCATAATAGCTTCTGCTACATAACTCCCCCCCCCCCCCCCAACCCAGTGAGTAACTTGGGAACATAATCAATCAAATGAGATGGTGAGTGTATTTTACATACCTTTACCTAATCACAGTAGACAGAGATTAGGTAAAGGGTTCATCAACCGAGAATATATCATAATCATAATCAGATTATCTGTCCTACATGCACTTCCTCCTTGCCAACCTGCCCAGTAGGAGTAGTTTATACAGGGGGAGAACTGGAGGTTTGGATGGAGGTGGTAAACAGGGGCTTAAGGCAGTCCAAAAAGACATTTACCATACAGCCATTAATGTTAATGGTGTAGTTTGTCTGCTTGATGTAGCTCTGGGTATGTTCCATCATAGCAGCCTTGAGCTGTGATAGTTTACTGGATTGGCCAGTGGACTGTCTGGGTGTGCTGTGCAATGAATGTCTTCTTTGAGTGCTGTGCAAATTCTGAGGAGTACCATAGGTAGGGATTCTGTCTAATGTTCTGGATTAAGTGTGCCTTTAGGGATGCTTTCAATAGGTGGTGGAAATGTTCAACCAGTCCATTTGCAATTGAGTGATAAGAAGAGATCAGAATATGCTTGGAACCTAGGAGGTGCATAAGGTTGTGCAGAGTCCCGACTCAAACTGGGTACCATGGTCGGTAGTTATGGTCGATGGGACACCAAATCTCAAAATCCATCCATTCACGAAAGCCCGGGCAACAGATTCGCAATTGGAATGGCTTTCAGCCAGCGTGTAAATTAATCAATGCATGTGAGGAGATCGGTGAAACCCTTAGATGGAGGAAGAGGACCAACAATATCCAGATGCACATTATGAAATTAGCATCTGGAGTCGCAAACGTTGAGAGTGAGGTGACTGTACATCTCTGTACCTTGGAGCACTGACAATTGAGACAGGGTTGGGCCCACTTTCGAACATTAGTGTTGATGCTAGGCCAAATATATCGGGAAGCTAGGAGGCATTTTGTTGCTAGAATTCCTGGGTGTGAAAGGGAATGCAAAGACTCGAAAACAGCTCGACATAAACCAGTGGGAACGAAAGGATGAGGCACTCCATTGGACATGTCACAAAGATTAGTGCCAGTAGATGTTGAAAGTGGTAAAGCCTAGAGAGTAATTGAGGATGACAAAGACTGTAGATGGGAAAGCTGTAGATCATCCTTTTGTGGAGCAGCATTGCATTGAAGTCGATGGTTGTGGAAGAATTGTCCCGAGTTAACACGTTTGCTCCCACCATGGAAAATGCGCCAGTACAGCATTGTTAGTGTTTTTGACATGTTTAATGTCGGATGTAAATTACAGAATGAAATCCAGATGTCGAGCTTGATGAGGAGACTGACGATCAAAGATCAAAGAGAGATGAAAGGACATATGTTAAGGCTTGTGATTCATGAGCATGTGGCATTCTCAGCCTTCCAAAAAATGTTGCATGTGTTTGATAGCTAAGTAAATTGCTAACACATCCCTATCAAATATGCTATAGCATGTCTATGGTGGCTTAAATGTTTAAAAGAAGTATGATAGAGGATGACACATTGCTATCCAATCCATCACATTCAGAATTTTACCTCTTTGCTATACAGGGCCACAATTTTTTTCAAAAAAATGACCTCATCCGGGCCTATCACCAGATTCCAATTGAGCCAGAGACATACCTAAAACAGCTATGACCACTTATTTTGATCTATTCGAATTCTCATGAATGCCATTTGGTTTGAGGAATGCAGCTCAGACCTTTCAAAGATTTATGGATCAAATACTGCGTAGATTACACTTTCCATCTCTAGATTACATATGAAGGTATTGTTTGTGTTAAACTATACATTTATGTGGTCACATAATCCATATCTCAATTTAGTATACGAATATATTTTAACCACAAATACATAAATCACATAATTTCATTTTTAATTGAAAGTACAAAGGAACCACACCCATAATTATGAAATCAGTATTTCTCGACTTTTGGATAGCAGGGAAAGTCGATCTTGGTGTCAAAATGTATGTTTTCTACATGAAGGAATCCATTTGTGAGCATAAAAATAGCTTTGAGGCATTCAAGATCTAAGTAGGATGCCACTGACATTTTGACAATATAGTTTTTTAAAGTCACTTTTAAGAGAGAGTCATTTTGAATTTTAAGTTCAGCTTCTGAGGGTATAAAAATAATATTCCTAAAAAAGTTAACAATGTAGCTCTTTACAAAATGTCATCAATGCTCAGAAATGGATTCCTTGATGTAGAAAACATATACTTTGGTCACAAGATCAACTTTCCTTGTTAACCAAAAGCCAAACAATACTGATTTCATAATTATGGGTATGGTTTCTTTGTATTTGCTAATAAAATATAAAATGATGTGGTTAATGTAATTGTGGTAAAATAGTATTCACATACAAAATTGAGATATGGTTTATGCGACCACATAAATGTGTGGTTTGAGACAAATAACACCTTCATATGTAATCTTGAAGTGAAATAATGTATTTTTATGGCTGCCGTCTTGGATCATGCCCTGTCACGGAATTTGCCTGCATTATTGTGAGGGTCACCCCCACTTCATTTTAATCAGCATCTTCAATCATTTAAAATTCACCTTCAAACCTTGGTCCAATGAAAATGGTCACAGGCTCTTATTGTGGGAATTGTACTATAGTCTAACACAACCTGAGAAAGAGGTGTGGCCAGGTTGGACTCAGCCTATGTCACTCCCACAGTCATGATGTGTGTTCATGGCAAGATTCAGGTCTGTAATAGAAATAGGTTTTTCCTACATAACCTAGTACCAGCTTTTGGCATTTTTACCTTGGCACATCCACACTAAGAGGCGTGGCCAGATGGCCCAACTTTTTTATGCTAAAAACTATCATTTGTATAGAATGTGTCTATCCTGAAGAGCAGTTTCATTTGGTTCGGTTCTCAACATGCAGCATAACCATATATGTAAGAATCAGAAAATGTATGGCCAGATTTGGTCAGGATTGACCCACCATGCCTTTTTAAAAATCAGGAATTGAGGGGAAAAAAGAAGGAAGGGGGAAAAGATAAAAGACTAGACTAGAGGACATCTGAGGATGGAATCCCACAAGCCACTATTTATATGCATTCCTATTTATACTGTTGTACAGGGTTATGTACTTTCTGGACTACATTGCACATTCAGCACTGACAAACATGCTCTGAGAACTTTTGAGAATGGTGCTGAATTGAGTGTGGTGAGCAGCACATTCCATAAAACTATTGGCACCAACTGACATACTCAGAACTGTCACGAGAATGGTACAGAATTGATTGTGGTGAGCAATGGTGGTGAGAGGAATTAAGGGAAAACAAAACAACTGATTGATATTTCCATATTCAACTTCCATTCCACCTGACTGGGTGTTAGTCTCTGTTTTAACAACAAAAAAGAAAAAGAAATGAGAAAAATATGAAAGCCAAAGAAATATGAAAGCCAAAAGAAGAAAATGGTTCACAGAATTGAACCCCAAGGAGATTCAAGTTTCTTTGCAGGGAGCAATATACAGAAATATTCTGTCCAATAATTGCCAGCTCTTGACTGAAAAAAACCTAAGAAAAACAATTGTAATACATTGTTTTCATAGAAAGCTGTGAGATGTCGTCACAAAATTAATATGCTGATCTTCCTGGAAAATATATATCTGTCCTTGCTTAATGCATCTCTGATTTAATTTCACACACAGAAGTGTTGAAAAAAAAATTTAACTTTTATTTTACTATATTCCAGAATTTAAAATTTTTTTATTAAATATATTTGATACTTAGGGCAAGTAAACATTTAAAAAAGGAATTGAATAAATTGAATAGTAGCTTTAAAAATTATTACTGCCTCAAAATGCAGAATAAAACATTTGCCTATCAGGAGCCTTGATGCATTTTTGGCAGCTATATTAAAAAAAAAAAAAAAAAAAAAAAAAAAAAAAAAAAAAAAAAAAAAAAAAAGCTTAGTAGATTTATCAAACATCTTGAGGTTGGTTATTTGGTATGTTCCAGCAGCAAGCTAAACTATACTTACATATATTATATTCCCCCACCCACTTCCACTAGGAAAAAAAGAAGGAAGAAAAAAAGAAGAAAAAACCCTATTGTTTACAAATCTGAGTGGCAAGTACCAAACTGGTCCAGTGTGGCAGTGTAGCCAAGAACTGTAGCCTTCCCCATTTAATTCTGCTTCACAAAATTAGTAGTTTTCTTTGGGTTAGAAAAGGTGCAACTTTCATTTCCTCACACCTCACCACCAAGTAGGATTTTTTTTTTGTGTTAAAACTAAGCTTTAGAATTTTAAAAATGTGAGGCTTTTCTTTCTGCAGAACAAGGTTAGTAGTTAAAATGTTGGCCTTTTTTTACATTGTTGAGGACAAGATTAGATGAATTTTATCTAAATGTATTACTGAAGAATACTTAAACTAAAGTAAAGCTGTGCCTGAATTTCTTTGGTATTTAAAATTTACTTATAATTATATGTATCTTCTCAAAACAAATATTTATATTTCAGTTTATTATAGTATAATATTTATTGGGAAGGGAATCCCCAGAGTGCCTATTCCAAAAAAAGAACAAAAAAAACAAAAAAAAACAAAAAACAAAAAAAACCCCCTGATTTCATCCTGTGGGTGTGAGGCTAATAATGCCACAAGTGATATTAAAATTAACCCTGAGGATCTAGAGACCTAAAAATTTGGTATGCACACACCTCATAGGACACCACCCCTCATAGGACACCACCCCTCATAGGACACCACCCCTCATAGGACACCACCCTTCATAGGACACCAGCCCTCATAGGACACCAGCCCTGGGCTTGGTCCTACTTGGCCACACCTATTCCTATGGATATCAAGCTAAAATGCCAATAATGATATTTCAACCAAATCCTTGACTATCAGTTGGGTCACACTTGTCCACACCATTTCACACCAAACATGATAACAAATGAAACCCATAAATTCTTTAGGGCACATAGAGTATGTTCTTTTTTTATAGCTAAATTATTTTTAGTTACCTGAACACACTCTTTCTGTGGCCAACTCTAGGCCAAAATAATATGACACTTTTATGGTGCTTTTGTATGACCCATCAAGTTCATGGACCTCAAGGCATGCAAATCAACTTTGCTCAGGTAGGGAAATGGTCATGGTCACATGTGGGCATGTCCTATCTTGGGCATCATGGAATAAGTATGCTAGAATATATATATCTATATATGTACTATAAAACCATTCCTGAACCTCAACATCATCCTGCATAATATAGAAGAACGAGAGAGTGGAAACCATGGGTTGTATCATTCATTTGTACAAATGCTGGCATGAAAATCCCTAAAGCATTCTTGGTGTTCTGTGGAGGAAGTGTTAATAATTAATTAGCCATTCTTTCATGGCATTACCATATATCTTTCCAATAACAAACCTTATTAGCAATGCTAAACATAAGTTGTATCATATGTTGTATCATAAGTTGTGCTTTACTGTGTAATAACGGATGTTGCAACAGAGATCATTTCAAAAAGGTGAAACAAAAATATGTTGGGATAGTTTGGATGGGAGGTCACAAAAAAAATAATAACAACAAAAATCACCTGTACATGAAATTGAGGAATGTAGCATATACTCAAGTTAAATGAGGAGAATAAATAAATGAAATTTAAAAGCTCAATTGACCTCTTTGCTTACATTTTATTTCACAAGTTCATTGAAAAAAAAAAAAGATAACTGTCATTCATATGTTGAGATGCAAGAATGCAATTATTAAATTTCATAGTATTGCAAGTGTTGTTTGCAGGTAATATAGTAAACAACTGCTTCATGTTCATTTCCTTTGTTTCAAAGAGTACATGACACATCTTCCCTACCCTACAGCATTTGTTTAACGTTTGACATCCTGCCCACAGTTTCCTTACAAGTTTAAATGGTCTTTTCGTATGTTATAGTATAAACTGAAACCCAGGGGTGGGGAATATGTAGATAGAATTTTAAGAGTTTAATATTGGCAAAGTTCATTGAGTTTGTCTCTCTAAACACTTTTTTTTTTTACTCAGACTTTCAATAATCACATAATCACAATAATCAATCAAATAAGCAAACTAAGTTTCATACTGTATCATAGCATAAATGGGAATTTATTCGATAAAAGTTTGGCATGTACTCTTAGACAGGGAAATTCTGTATTCCACTGAGGATTATATTTTCATAACTTGTTGCGGCATCCTTTGCACTTTTTTAGCAATTTGAAAATGAGAATGTGTTTGAATCACTTTTAGCTATTGTTCTTTTCACAGCACACCTTTCAGTCACAACATCAGCAAAAAAATCAAAATCAGACAAATATTACAATCAGGAGTTCAAGATAGTCAGATTACATCAGATTTACATGCAATAATTAGAGACTAAGTCTAAGTATTATGGCTACATACTTGGAAAGGATCATAACCAGCACCTTCTTTAAAGAAGAATCTCTGTTCACAGAAATATGACAAAAATATGCAAAATAGCCAAAACAATTTTTTTTAAACAGAATTGAAGCTAAAATATGCCAAACAATATGCCAAGCAGGAATATAGATAATATTCCAACCACCTTCGAAAAATTGACAAATTTCTCTAATTTGATATACTGTGGATCACATCATTGTAGGCAAATTTGGCCTGACACACCAACAGAAAGTAGTTTGGTCAAGTAAGAAACCAGCTCACTTATGATATGTATGTATGTATGTATGTATGTATGTATGTATGTATGTATGTATGTATGTATGTATGTATGTATGTATGTATGTATGTATGTATGTATGTATGTATGTATGTATGTATGTATGTATGTATGTATGTACGTACGTACGTACGTACGTATGTATGTATGTATAGTTCAGCATGAGGTTTCGGACACATTTTTGAAAAGTAGTTCTACTGGTGAGGAAAAAAGAAATGAAGTTTCCATATGAAAAAGAGCCTGAAAAACTATGGCTTGATGGTCAAAGTAGTGGTCTTCCAAGCTTGGAGTCCCAGGTTTGATTCCCCCAACTCTACTTTTTTTCCAAGTTTTTTCCCCTGTTTTTTTTTCTCTCCATTTCCCCCCCCCCCCCCCCCCTCCCCTCCCCTCCCAGCTCTAAGATTAGAGCTTCAGATTTGTAGTCAACTAATGACATCACCAAAAATGCAGAGATTGAAGCATGACATATAATTTCCAGCAATTATGGTATCTAGTGTGACAAAGTAAACAGTTTAGGCATTTTTCTATGAGAAAGGTGATTTTTTTCATTGAAAATTAGTCACACATATATGCTTTTGTCAACTTGCTAGCATGACTACAGTGCATCAGATGGTCAGTATATGTTGTTGAAAGTGAAGTTTGCGTCATAATTCAGTAATTAATATTATATTTATTTAGAACAGAATTAATGAATAATAATTTTTATTTGGTTGTCAATCAACAGGTACTAGCTATGATAGAATTATAAGCCTTAATATTCTAGACCAGGTGCATGTTCATCAGTTTGTACAAATTTAAACAAATATCAAGTATAAACACAATAGAGTAAATGATTCAATCAGTTTTGAGGAAGACCCAAGTGGCTATATTGAATGGTGAAATGATCTAAGCTTTGCAGCTTCACTCCAACTAAACCCCTTCATTAAGCTTCTAGGGTTTCCTTACATTTTTGTGTGTAAATTAATTTTTAAAAATCTTATTTTAGATGTGATCACTCAAATTCAAAGAGTTGAATTAAGGGGGGGGGGGGGGAACCATGCTACTACATCACTAGCAACATTTATTAAACCTGAACTGCCCTATAAATCAGAAATGAACTTTCAAAGAGTCAGGATGTTGAATTTAATGAGTTCAATTCAAGTTACTGGGATTCCTGGAATTGTTTTGCCATTGAATCCCATGATATAGTGTGTATAGTAGTCATTGGTATTAATATATTAGCAATAATTTATCATGTATGGTACATGGGAATTCTCTTAGAATGGATCGTTAGTCAAAACTAAAAAAGAAAACGGAAAGGGAAAAAAAGCAAATGAAGATCAATTAATATACAATACTTCCTCTACATGGAGTGGGTCTCACTGATGATATTCAGTTTAATGAGTTCAACTCAAGTTACTTGGGCTTCATGGAAATGTCTTGCAAGTTGAATCTCATGATATAGTGTGTATAGTAGTCATTGGCATTGAATATGTTAGCAATTGAGCATCATGTATGGTACATGGGAATTCACTTAAGAGTGGATCATTATTTAAAATTGAAAAACAAAACAAAAAAGGAATACAACAAATGAAGATCAATCAATATACAATACTTTCTCTATATGGAGTGGGTCTCACTGATGATATTATGAATATATATATATATATATATATATATATATATATATATATATATATATATATATATATATAAATATATAAGGGCCTGTTTATGATTATGAGTTAACTTTGGTGGACGTTAAAGAAGTTGGGGGAGGGGGTATGTGTGTATTAGTAAAGCATGCTAGGATATCCTAATGAGATGTGTGTGCAACTCTTGGTTAATATTGAGCCCTCTTGTAGGTAGTTTTCTGAAGATTAAATTAAGTTCATATCATCTTGGCTGCCTCCCAAACTAATTATCAAATACAACCATACAAGATATTTATTTTCTTCTCCTAATGACATACACTGACTCGACTCACATACCATATGCTATATAATCTGAAAATAACAGATGGGTTTCTTCACACAGTATCATTAAATCCTTCAGGTATCTCAGATTCTTGAATTTCACTGATATACTATCTGTTTTTACTTGGTATAATTTTCATGGCTGCTATCAATTATTCATTTTATGCTGTGAAACTAAAATTAAAAAAAAAGAAAAAGAAGTGTTAATGGTTATATAAACTATAGCATAATTTTTGCGAGCACAGGAAGTAGATTAAGTTTACCAAAAGAGGATGGCATGTAGTTGAGGTTATTACTTCCAGGTTCAATAAAACAACAACATAACTCTACTACAATCACTGCAATTTATTTTATAATACACTTTGATGTACACTACCCACTTCTTTTAAACACATACCCATATGCTACAAACATATTGTACACAACTCACACCATGCTCTTCACTACACATTCATGCAAGAGTAAAAATTTTCCTTTCAGAACAGATTACAATATTGGAATGACCTGTTAAAATAGGAATAATACAAGTCTGAAAATTTGCAGACCACATGTAGAATGTCTCTTGAGCATCTAAATCAGATATCGAACCCCTTTTTCATTTTTATGTAGTTCAGTGATTGGTGTGTCTCAGTTGGAATGCTAGGGTCAACTATCTTGTACTCAATATCATCACAGTCTTCGCTCATTCATTTTTGAACATGTCAATCCAATGTAATCATTTATTGTAGTTGTTTGCCTAAATATTAAAACAACACCAACAAACTTGCATATGTTAATCCAATAGAGCTGTTTAAATATTTGTTGTTATTGTTATATATTTTTGTATTTTGTTACTATAATGCACTCATTCTATTGCCATGTTTGCCTGCCCAAAAATATTAAAATATACATTTTTATCTATATAGCTTGCTATAGTGCAGAGTGATTCTTGCCCTTTCTACCACTTTTCTCAGTCTCCTCCTTGTCACTGGATCATGAAACTGATTATAGCAAGCATTCATTGAAATACAGGATGTCTTCTGGAACTAGATTGTATAGAGAGTTCACAGACCTATTGTAATCAAGTTATGTGTTTCATGAAAGTGAATTTAAGAGGTTAGTCACACACTGTACCATGATTTTGTCGCTATCAGGTTAGTATCTTAGAGAAGGATTCAATCCAAACTGTTAATAATTTTTTGGAAGGAAAAAAAGAGGAGAAAGTTCATTGTGTAAGTTTTAGCTGAAAATACTATTTGCAAAGTGGTCCCACAATGACCTTAAAAAAACAACACAGATCATTCAAACTATATTCAGATCCCTTGATTAGCTAATCTGCATACAAAATTACACATATTATCACACACCTACACACTCACTAACCACACCTTCACCATTCATTTTTGCTTTTATTGCATATGTTGAGATCCTTGCCTATGATAAAGATTTTATATATTAAAATTGTTAGTTACTATATTCAGATAATAATAAGATATTCACTGAATTATTTACTTCCTGTCTAACAACATCTTGGCTTAATTAATATAGTGTGTTGACTAAATCATAAAATTACTTTAAAATTACCTATGTACCACAATGACCTGGGCATGATATTATCTGTAAAGTAATTAAAAGGCTTTTATATAGATGCACAATGTGAAATGACAATAAGCTTGCAATATATAGCTAGCAGGTTGCCAGGTTCCTTTATGACCCTTTTCACCCCCAGTAAGAACCACATATATTTTTTGGTGTTAATTCAATTACAATGTTTATTGTCATTTATAAACTCGAAGGAGAAATTGTTTTAAAGCTGAACTATTTCTTACCAATGAAAACTAAACTACTGCAAATACAGAATGTAAATGTATAGCATTAGATTAGTGGAGTGTTCATGAATAAACCAACACTGAATTGAGGTCAGTCATGATCGTAAGCTGAGTTACCTTATAGAGAAATCTTAATGACAATGTTTGAATAAGTGTGATCAGATGTTAAAGTATTTCTTAAATATGTAGCCAGGTTGTAGTGATTCAGTTATTATGTAGACACCCATAATTATATTCCTAAATTAAACAAACAGATCATCAGTTGTACGTCACATTATATAATCTTAAATATAAATATGTACGAAGATTAGGAGTTATTTAAGATCTTAATATAATTTTTATAGTAATAGCCATTATATTTCAGATTTTTCCAAACCTACTAAGATCTTAAACAGATCCTGCTTCAATTATTGATTCTCAATATTTTAATATCTTACCACAGTATTAGTAAGATTTAGTAAGTTTAGCATAGTCCTGGCATAATTTTCAGAAAATCTGATTTATATCGATCTATGGTTTGATGCCATTCAACACAGATTTGAAAATGAAATCTAACAAGAACATTGTGATATTCACCAAAACTGTATTATTTCTTATTTGATTTATGTGTTTAATTACGAACCCTCTACTGCCACTGCTACTATTTGTTGTGTCCATATGATGGCATGATGTCAGAATGTTTCCTTTTAGTGAACAAAGAAGACAATAGATTGGGTATGTCATAGAATTTGCAACTATATTTGTTAAATTGGAATTATCATTTGGTATTCATTGTGGTCGTGTTGACAGCATGATAATGGTGATTGTGTGGGCGAATGTTAAGTGTGAGACAGTGTCCTTTCATATTAACCACAAGAGTCCACAACAGGTCGCCTCATTGCCTCTACTCCTTAATTGGCTATGACATAACCACTCACAGAATACTTATATGTCCTCACCAGGTCAGCATATAGTAAATGTGCACACTTAAAGTTAGCATTAGTGGATAGGCATACAGTTATAGCTAGGAGGGGAACAAGATGACTCAAGTGCTACAGATCCTGGCAGTGGCAGTGATGATGAGAGAAGCAATGGCTCGAGGTAGGAATGGCAGGGATGGATGTGTGAAATAACTAGTTAAGGCCTCATTTTATTCCAATAATCATGAAAATATACTCCATATCCCCAACCCTTTGCCATACTTCTATTCTAGATAGCTTCTAAGTTAGCTACTCTCTATTCTATATTTAATTAACCTTCTAATCATTATAAAAAGTATAAGTAATTAATCAAATAGTTCTAATCTTTGATTTTAGTCCTACATGTAACTCAGCTAGCTTATTCCTTCATAACCAAGATCAGAGAGCTAATCACATTCATTGTAGCTACAGTTAAGCTTAGCCAAAGCCCAGTATATTCACATTATGTTTTTTGTGCATTTCATAGAAGATGGGATATGCTCTCTCACTGTTCTAGTTCCAGTGGTTGTGGGGGCAGTTGTAATTGAAGTTATCACCATCACCATAGCAGTTGCAAGTTGCGTCTACCTTAAATTCTGGTGAGGAAAAAAGGAATGATTTAATTCATGCACACATGAATCAACAAGGAGGGGAGAACACTAGTCACTTATCCTTTATATAAACACATGCAATATAACACATGCAATTTGAACCAATCTTAAATTCAAAAATTAAATGTTAACTTTTTTTGTGTTTTCTATTGTTCTTATTACAATTATAGGTCAAACCAGAGAATATGCCGTATGAATAGGAATGATCAAAATACGAAAATCGACTTTAATCGTGTCGAAAATGGGACCATCAGAGTTGTTCATAATGCACTTTACCACAGTTTTAGGTAATTTTAAGAATATGGTATACTCTATGTAATGCAGTAATGTGTGTATTAAGGACCTGTCCTTTAGAACACTAATAGAGAGAAAATTTTTTTGAGAAATATGGCTTATTAATTGCATATACTTCCATAGCATTTTATGGTTTAGTAGAAATGATTACAGCTATTCACCTAACAGTTCCTGCTTGGTTTTCCTTATGTCAGTTACCTTTTTTTCTCCCTAGGGTATGGGCAAGGGTTTCAATGCTTACTTCTTTTTTTTATTTTAATGAAACTAATTGTCTGAATGAGCTAGCTTAAGTGCTTAACTACAAGTTGTGTACATTTGGTTGACATGTTGACTGCATTAGGAGGTCACGTTGAAGCAGAGATGACTATTCCACACTAGGCAGCACACTCTATCTCCTTTCATTGCTTGTGCAATCAGTTCTTTTGTGTAAAACAATTTAAAGTTAACCAACACCATGTTGTTAAATGCTAAACTATTTGCACATCATGGTCATTTTTCACTGGATCAAATAACAGGCTACTTTTATGTTGCAGAGATCAACTCAAAGAATTAGGCAACTCTTCTCTTCCCAAGTGCAAGAAACACTTCTTTGGCACCAATAATATTGCATCAAATCAATGATTAAACAAGACTGGAAATGTCCAGCCATAAACCCACTCACTCATAAGCTCAATGGTCACTATGATCGACTATATGAACTGAATGAATCTCAAAGCATGACTCAACAATACTCAATTTTACTAATATATTTCTAAAATATACAATTTTGGACAAAATGAAAGAAAACACAATGACGCTCAACTGAGAAAACTAAGAATACTTTATAGATGGTATAATATATGCGTAATATGACACAACTATGTTCCTGAGGAAATTTGCTAAGAAGAACAAGATCAACAACAAAGTAACATTTATACTCTGTGACACACTATGTGAGATCGCAGATAAAAATATAATTATCGTGATATGTCAATGATGAAATGAGCTTTATTAGCCTAAGAAATACCATTTTAAGGAATAAAAGATTTACCTTAAAGTGCATACCATACAAATGTGTAGCTAGTGAATTGATCAAGAAAATTATTTTAACCTTACCTGTAATATCTAATTCCATGAAATAATATCTTTGATGAAATTATCAACTCAGATATTGCATGTCTGAGGTCAACTAATCATGACTTGTTTTTGATAAGGCCTATGAAAACACAATCATAGGTGCAATTAGTTGCAAGTATGTTTGAAACAGTGGTGGTATATAAGCAGTTATCAGATCTTATCACCTACATTCAAAATCAATTTCACCTTATAATATTTTACTAGCCCAGGCCAGAGATGTATTTGTACATGATGATATAATCGTAAGCATGAAGTGATTCCCAAACATAGCACCAAATGTATTAAATATGTAAAATTGTACCCATAGCAATACAACCACCAACACTAATGTATTTTATTAAAACATGAGATACGATTAATCTCTATATTCCCATAATTCAATCAATGGTCATGGTGTTAGTAAAGAAAATGAACAAATACACAAATACCACAAAAAGGATAGATAGAAAAATAAATACCACAACTGCCTCAATAAACTACAGTGGTCTGCCTGAGCCAAAGGTATCCCATTGTTTCCACTAATCTTTATATTCAAACATACATGATATAAACAATTCAATAAATGAATATAGTGTTTGCAAATAAAAAGCATGTGCCAAATACAAAAATATGGATAGATAGGGATGATATGAAGTACTACAACTGCCTCACGAAACAGTAGCAGTCTGCCCCATGAGCCAGCAGATCAGGCCAAGTAGGGTTGCTATTTCGATGGGCTCTATTGTTTTTTTTCCTTTCACCTGCTTCTGAACTGAACTGCTTCAACCTTTAGCAATAGATATTCTCTGTGCCAATACCCTGCCTTTTCTTTAAGGATTCATGAATTTTTTTTTTTTTTTTTTGTCTTTCAAGCACAGTGCATATTTGATTATGTTGCAAACCACAATACAAAAAACAAAAATAACATTTAATGTGTATTTCTACCCTTTAAAAGGTCAAATTATTATTGTTAAGTTGATACACACAAAGTTTTGTGCTGGACTAAGACTTATCTCTTCTTTTGCCACTTTCTCTCACATTTTAAAATTAGTGGTCATGGTTCAACCATTGTTAAATTGCACATGTCAGCAAATGGTTAAGGTGTGTGTACGTTAGGTTGCTTTGTAGTATTATCAATGATTTCCTTTCAGAAAGCATATTTGGTATGATGTTTAAATTAGATTGAATTGATGAGCAATGCAATGATCTCATTAAGTCACTAAAAGTACTCAAGAACCTTGCCTGTGTGTATGTACTTACAAGATATGAATTTAATGCAGGGCAGGCACATTAGTTGTTACAAGCTTAATATGCAAACCATGACATTGATAACCATCAATAATTAATAGTTATTTCTACGATCATTCTATATAAATATGACCAAAATATGGAAGTGGACATGATCTGCAGTTTTTATATATACATAATAGATCCACTGTACTACTCTCCCCCTCCCTCAGAGCATAAGAATATTAAAATGAACTGTTGAAGACTTGAAAAATGCTCTCTTCTCATTGTAGATCAACCAGAGGATCAACAACAGGACCAGACAACAGATCAGGCAAGAGACGAGCAAAAACTGACTTGGCATTCCATAATCAGCATGAAGTCATCACTACACCCACTGACAAGGATGTTATTAGTATTGATGATGACTCTGGAAGACAGTCAATAGACTTGGCTGTGTTGGATGAGATAGTGGGCATGACTGACGAAAGAAGTTTGGCCATGAGTGACCACAGTGACATAGAGAGTGATAAACTGGAATCTGGAGAGTACTGATTTTTATGGCCAAATAGCACATGCACCTCCATCCCTATTACATCATTAACAGTATATGGTTTTCAAATAAGCTGTTCATCTAGCTATATTTGCTGCCATAATCATATCACCCATTTTTATGTCATATGTCTGCATACCTTTTTTGCTGAGTTTTTCTTATTACTTCTATGGGATTTATGGTTCTGACACTATCAATGCATTTTTCTTCCTTAAAGAACTGAAACAACAGAAATAAACAAACAACAAACTAGAAAGAACAATGAATCAAACTAGTATGTGTGTGCATTTGATAGTCATCCTTTTGGGGTAGAGAAAGAGAAGGGTAGTGGGTGTGCGAGTGAGATATAGTCCTCTGTGAAATACTTTCTATCTGTGTGATCCCTGCAATGTGGTATAGTGCAATATGAGAACACCATTATATATACCAATGCACATGTGCAGCTTTGTTGATCCAACAAAGTAGGAAAGTTGTATAAGGAACTAAAGTAAAATTTGCTGGTTGCATCTTGGATGGAACATGTGGGTGCTGATATTTACACCAATGTTCAATTAAATCATCTTCTCTGGAATCAATCAGTCTGTCCCATTAATATGCTAGTGTGGGTGGGTTTGATTACCACCAAACCATACACATAGCCACACACACTTAACCTTCCCCTGGAAGGTGAAAGAGTGGCTCAACTAGTAGGTGATTTCATGGAAACAACTCCAGCTTGAAACTAATGGTTAGGCAGTGAAATTAAACGAAACACTATGACTCCCTCACGTTGTTGCATGGATGCCACATTCCAATTTTCAGCCTGATTGGTCCAGTGGAGCAAGAGCAAATGGTAAATATGTAAGTGAGAAAGTATTATTACACTCTTGTGGTTGTGGTTATGGGTGTGGTTTAGTTACCAAAATGAATCAGGCTGTCTCATTTAATAGCCACAACTCTGGCTACATAAAGGGGTTGGTTTGGACTAAAATTTGGTGTTTACATTCCAGACCGAAATTAACAAATGGTGAAACTGTTTAATCCAATAGGTGATCTTTTTTGTGAACAGGATATGAACAGAATAATGTTAAGCATGACAAGTAAAGCCTTTATATTTAGCAATATAGCTTAAACAAGTTGTTATCAGAGGCAGTTGGCCTACTGCTCTTGCTGCCACCATTTGACAAACCAAAAGTGTAATTTACTTTGAAAACTACATGATGATGGGAGGTCCATTTTGTACAATTTAATAAATAAGGTCTGTGGCTTGTGACATTATATTCTCCAGTGATTCTGAAACAATAAGTGAAGATACCAACAAAAAAAAACAAAAAAAAACTATTCTGCTAGAACATGATCTAGCATGGGAATTGCACATATATCGAGGATATTACACAGATATATTTTTACAGGCTATAGACTGATCACATTACCTCCCATTGGTATAGAGGGAAATGTACCAACTTGAGCACACATGCTTTCAACTGTGGTACACATTGACTATGATATGTGTCAATACTTCCCCTGATACCTTTCAAAGCTGGGAGAGTAAAAAAAAGGGGGAGGGGGGGGGAGGGGAGGGTGCTCAAGCCCACTCAAAGCCCCCCCCCCCCCTGGCTACATCCAGGACCTCCCCTTTTTTCAGTTCTTATGACATCCAACATCATGGTGTGGCTTGACCAGAATGAGGAAAAAAAACGCATCTAACAATAATATGGAGCTATGTAGAGATACCAAATTAACTTATTGCTGCATGAGGACACTAAAAGGAGATAGCAATTTGTTTATAAGTAGAGGACTATTTATTTATTTTTACTTCCTTTATAAAGGTACATGCCAAGATAGATAGGTAGCTAGTATCAATTTTTTCCTGTACTAATATAGACATATTTGGAAGTATGTTTTATTGCTATGCAAATATACATAGAAAATGTTGATTTATGATAGAACAAAAATTACTTGTGTATTGGTGTTTTCTCCCCCCCTCTCAATTTTGGGCCTGGTCCACCAAATATTAAAGGATTGAGGCATTACATTGTGAATGAAATTATCCAAGGTAGTGGTGCAGAGGGAATTAAGGAAAATAGCTTAGCATAAGTACCACAGAAGGAAGTTATGATGTTTCATGCTTGATGCTGCCAAGAGGATCTGACAGGAATTAAAACTGATGGAAATTTGTGGGCGGGATATAAATGAAACTGTTTCAAATTGTGTAGAGAAGAAGGAGCTTTGTTTAAGCATATCAGATTTCAGAGTAGAGGACTTGAGTGAGGAGGTGAGGTTGGGTAGTCAGAAGACCTGTTGTGAGTGCAGAGTCAAATTTAGAAGTTATTCTATAGTGGCTCTGGAGTTGTAAGATGTAGAGAGAGTGCTGACCTGGAGGAGTATCTAAGATGAGGCTATCATTTCATTGATACATAGCATGACATTTAGGCAGCCATTATTATTAATTTCCAATTGATGATTATAACATTGCACAAGAACTGACACATTTAGTTTAGTACTGAGCTACAACCTGTACTAGTGGCATTTTAAAGTTGTCCAAATGTAATCTATACCATAAGCCTATTGCAGCTTTGCTTGCAATGATCAGAGCACTAGCTGTACAACGAAAATAATTATTGCAGGGGTGTTTGCAATATCTTATCAAGCCACTGGTTTTCCAACAAATAGAAGCACACATGGACACATCTATGGTTTGAGGTGTGGCCTGGTGGAACCCTGCCCATATTAATAATAGAGTCAAGTTGTGTGTGCATGCCAAGTTTCACGGCATTAGTGTAAGAGTTCAAGTTTGGCATGAGATAATCTCACTAAAATTTTCAAAGGAAAAATATGTATGACCACTGATACATTTTCATATGATCACATGGTCTTGTTTATGATTATTGTGGCGGTGCAAGTAACACACAGAAACCTGGACATAAACTTGACTTTACCATATGGTTGGTTAATGCTCACTGTTTTGTCTTTTGGTTGTGATGATCTCTACCCCTTTTCAATGTGCTTTTTGATCATCTTGCTATTATTGTTTGCAGGGATACAACAGTGATGCAGGCTATAGTATTCCCTACATTATATTTTTTTCTACTTCACAGGGGTACCTCAGGTTTAATACTCAGATGCTATCACTGACCTACCGTGCTGCATTTATATATATATATATGTATTGTTCTTTATGTCACATAACACAGTCAATATTTTTGTAGCAGCATCTGGGCAGCAAAATGCAGAGGGAGAGCCATGTGCCTAAAGGAAAATGCCGAGATAAAGTGGCAAGTGCTCTTGATCAAAGGCACTGTACTTATGCCGTGGAGAGAGAAGTTTGTGGCTGAAGGAGGTCTGCCATGTGTCTCTGACATGTCTAAGGACACTGCTCCAATATCCTCATTAGAAGTGTCTACTGTGAGGGGTTCTTTACATTGGGCCAGGGCTATATCATTATGGTGATGCTGGCCAGGGCCTCCTTTGTGTGGCACAATGTATATTCCAACCAGGCAAAAGACCTGAGAGAGCTTGTAACAGTGGGATAATACCAATCTTCGAGAAAAAGTGGGACCTGGCCAGCTGTTGGGCATGGGATAATGGCCAAATGTGATTGCTTCATAAAAGTATCAAGAATCACTACAGGCATCAAGAATCACTACAGGGCTTCCAGCCATTTTTGTTTGTTCATTTTGGAGTGACATAAGCGGTGATATCAAGGGGTTATGTGATAGCCTGACAATACCCATGGCAAAAGTGGTATGAAACCCTGTCTTGGCCACCAAGCTTGTCTGAGGGTAGCTGGCAGGCATGTGCATACACTGGGGTTTTTGTGCTGTAATGAAATACTTCACCCTGTGTTATATCCTGGAATGAGAGAGAGTCAGTGTTGTTAGTTCAGAGAATTCAGATAGTAGCCTGGCATTCTGTGGCTCTAGCTTGTCTCATGGGAATTAATGCGTATATTTCTGCAAAGACTGTGTGTGGGTGGGTGGGTGTGCGTGCATGCGTGCGTGCGTGTGTGTGTGTGTGTGTGTGCGTGTGTGTGTGTGTGTGCATGCGTGTGTGTGCGTGTGTGTGTGTGTGTGTGTGTGTGTGTGTGTGTGTGTGTGTGTGTGTGTGTGTGTGTGTGTGTGTGTGTGTGTGTGTGTGTGTGTGTGTGTGTGTGTGTGTGTGTGTGTGTGTGTGTGTGTGTGGTAAAGTGGCAAAGTAGTTATGCTCTTGGACTAACAACCTCTGGGTTGGGAGTTCAAACCCAGCACTGACAGGAAAATTTTCCTATCCTTCAACATCTTCCCATACCAGTCCACCCAGCTGTGATGGGGACCTGGAATTTTCTGGAGTGCAAATTCACTGGACTTTGCTTGTCAATCAGCTAAGGGTCCAGGTGGGACTTTGGGTGCCCATACCCATAAATTGAGAATCATTGGTCAGTCCTCCAGCTAGTTCGTAGCCCGGCTCCAGGAATTTGCTTGCATTGGCTCATAGTGCCTGCTTAGTGCACAGGCACCCTGACTATGTCAGGTGCGCGTGATCATGTTGATGACAGCTAGATTATTTGCATTTGCATGTGCGTGGGCAGGTGGGTGGGTGAATGGATTCACGTACGTACATACATAGGTACACATGTATATAACACACATGCATGCACACACACAATTTCATTTGCATGCATGTATATATGTATGCATGTATATATGTATGCATGTATGTCACTGGGAATGGTTTCAGGCCAAAAACATTTGGCCACCTAACAACACTTTCTGTGGGCATGTCAAGCTAAAATGCCAAAAATGGTATTTAGGCAAATCCCCTATGACTTATAAACCTAAAACATGCCATGCTCACACATTATGACTCTGGGAGAGAAGTAGGATGAGTTTCCACCAGGGCACGCCTCTTCCTCTAGTTATGCCTGGCTATATATGCCAACTATGGTACTTTGTCCAAACAATTGGACATGGACTTTATTTCACCTTGCCACAACTCCTCCACTGGGAGTGTCAGGCTAAAAACATCACAAAAACATGCTTGGGCCAAACTCTACGATAATGTCTGGGTCACACTTGGCCATACCTCTTCCTATGGATATGTTGATGGTAAGAATTTAGCTGTATTAAGTTTAGATAATAGGAAACCCGGATTACTTCCGTGAGAGGTAAAAATGACTGGACATCTATAACTTCCTAGTTACTTGTTGATTTAATGCAAACTCTCACATAATTTAGATTTGGAAGCATGCAATGTTTCATAATATAGCAAATATTAGCTTACATCATGTGACAATACTTTGAATGAGAATATTCCAAATGTAATCCAGTAAAATTTTTAAAAATGGCACTCTACTGTATTTGTCATTTCTGAATATATCTTTTTAAGTGATGGATTTTGACCAGATAATGTAAATACCAATTTTGTACCTGTGTGTCTGTGTTTGCTTGTGTACACCTGCCATGTGTTGTTGATTGATATCAATAGTGATTAACTTAAATTTATCTGAGAACATATTTGGGATGTTGCCACAATCTTGTCAATGTTTCTAACTTTCCAGATGGAGTAAACTAATGAAATTCTGTCTATCTTGAGATGGAATAAATAGTTACCTGCTCATTGAGATGGTTTCTTCCATGGCATAGAGTATCACCTGAGTTCTTCAGTTGATTAAGCATAATTATTAAGCATGCATATCAGCGCAATGACAATGATTGGAGTTACTAAAACCTTGGATAAACAGAGCAATCATATATTTTTTATCTCCCCCAGTGCTTATATGATATGAAAAATGCCACTATTCAGAATGATTTAAGTATTAAGTGAGAGATATAATTAGACTGCGGGTTTATTACATATTCTATTGTTCCACTGGTGGGATGCTGAAGACCGCAATAGTCAGTAGAGAGGCAGCAAACTCATTGCTTCACTGTACTGGCCATGTGGCCCCCAACCTTGGCATACATGTTCTCTAAGATTGTTGCCATGCATGGCATGGCTGAAGCAATGGGGGAAATAGCATGTTTATGCTGACACGACAAACTGCTTGTATTAACACACCTAAAAAATTGTATGCAGTGACCTGTGTTGATCCTAATATGACATTAGCTATATGGTCAGACACCTGCTACACATGGAACACAATAGATGATACAAAATGACAATTATTAAAGGACATGATTTCAAAACTGGTGTAGATTATTTGATGATATGTAAGTAATTGCTAGACTATTTAATGATATGGTAGCAGATGGTAGACTATTTGATAATATGGTAGCAAATGGATTAAGCTATAGAACTTATTTCAGAACTAAATGATATCTAATATCTCATTGTTTGATGTCTGGACAGCACTGGAAGGATGTGTGGTCAATCTGATAAACTAAGAACTGGTGTAAAAATATATTAAGGTAAGATTGCATCTAAAGATGGAGGATATATTGAAAGAATGAATTATGATGCATAGCTAAAGTCAAACTACACCCATTGCCACCCAATATCCCAATGTGAATGAAATCTTGGTGAGGACGCCGCAGTGAAGGGCCCTAATAATTCCCTGAAAGTTTCATGAAGATTCTTTCAGAGGTTTGGAAGGAGTTAAGAGTCTGCACAGACAAACAGATAGACAGACAACCTATGATTTATATTACGATATATGTGATCGCACATGAATATGTTTGAATCAATTGGATAGAAAGAAAATAAAATGGCATTATTTCAATGAGCTGTTTGGAAAACTTTTAGTTAGGTCTGCAATTGACTGGCATATCAAATCAGACCAGTGTAATAAGGTTGGCAGAAGTTCTGTAGGAATTGCCTGATATAATATGGCATCTCTAAAACTGGCTTATAATTAGGTGTATTTCAACATCAAAGATGAGTGAATCAGACCGAGAGTAGGTCATACAAGCCTTCTCGACATTTATGGTCTTCTAGTGGTAATAGGAGCATGATGGTTAAATTAACTGGAATGCAAAAAATATATATACTTGTTTATCGGCCAGATTCAGTTGGAACAACCTAGTAGTTCTCAATTTCCTCATCCTGAAAGTTCTTTCCCACTGACAGATAATATCAACTTTTTTTAACAGTGCAATGGAAACATTGTTGCCAGATAGGAATGGAAACCAAAAAACATAGCACATTATACCATATCACACAGTTTTAAATTATATAAGAGTTACCATATGTCCTATCTGGTTACTTTAGTAAAGTAATCCTGATTGACTATATCAGTGGGGTTTAAAAAAAAAAAGTTGAATAGACCCAGAGGGACTCAAATAGGTGCAACTGTAGTCATATATTTACCAAAAGAGATCTTGTAGTTTATTAGCTTAATCACAGGGAAGGTTCAAAAACTATAAAACAAATTGGAATTTTCATATGGAACATAACATGTTTGCAGTGGAAATGGTTATTTTTGGAACCTTCCATTTCCATCGACCTCTGGTGATCTCTATGATCAATGTCACATATCCTAAAATATTTTGGGGGACAAGCCAAATTTGGTCTAACAATTTGGCTACCCATACAACCTATCCACCTCCAGTGACCTATGATGACCTCTGAAATCAATGCTTTGGCTGGGAATGGAGCCCGCAAATAGTGTGTAGGAATAGATCTAATAGATTTTAATAGAGATGAAAGTTTTTACTCAGCAATTTATCTGGCATGTGATCACTGTTGGTATTTGAACACTATACACAGATACTGTTTGAAAGGTTTGACTGTCATGTTCAGTTGTTTTTTTTAATAATAAAGTTACATGTTTTAAAAATCATTTAAAAAAATCATACAAATGTTTAATTGAATCATAAGTTATGCGGTAATCTATAGATGGTACCACATCTAAAAATTACTATGGGTAGATCTAGGACTTTAAAAATGGAGGTTGGAGCCGGAAAATAAAACCCATCAGTTAGTTTGATATTTTCAAAATCAGATTTATAAACATATTAAGGGGATACATATGACAGGAGTGGAAAGGAATAAGGAAAATGTTTTCTTTATGCAGGATTCCAACCAGGAGCCTTCAAATGACAGCTGGGCTGTACCTATTGTTATAGCACAAAGAATGAATAGCTACTGTTAATACATTTTGTTTTGTTTTATAGCCATAATGTCAAAGATAATATAATTGGCTTGAAAGGGAAGGGGTAAGGTCATACTCCCCTAGAAAACATTTTAGAAACTAATAGTTCTGAGATAATTTGGGGGGGGGGGGGTCGTGTGGTTTTAGAATAATTAATACCTACATACATACATACATACATACTCATTTTCCATATTTAATATACACACATTAATAAATCTGCGCATATTTCTTTAAATGTGTGGTGTATATTAAATATGGACCCAATAATTTAATCTGAATTCAAGGAATCATTGGTAACAATGGACCCATATAGTAACTAGAATTTACTAGAAAATGAATTTAACTTCACCTTTATTAGGAAATTTTTGTTGCAATGAAATTAACCACAATACTTTCTATCCTAAAGTAATGTAGATCACAGCATAGATGAGAATATGTTGTCTACTAGGCTACCGATACTTATTAATGTAGATATATGAAAGATCGAAAACAATAGAGAAGAAAATAGACTTAAAAAATCAAGGAAAAAGTGCTTTGTACTTTTTAAAACTAATGGGCATCTGACACACAGAATAAGCAGATATATAATTGTAATAGAACTACCGATATATGGAGAAAATTTTTCCCTCATAATCTAATCTAATCTAATCTAATCTAATCTAATCTAATCTAATCTAATCTAATCTAATCTAATCTAATCTAATCTAATCTAGATTAATTGCAAGCAGAGGCGCACTCTGAAGGAAGATATTAGCTAATGCATGCCACAATATGGACTAGAGTAAAATTTTTATCCCAACATTATCAACAACTTTAATATACTTCCTCACACCATAGCATACCACCTGTTCTTATTTATTAAGTAAACTAATAGTGAAGTAACTTACATCACATAACAGACGATAAATTATTTTTAATGGCGTTAGCACTCACTCACATGATTCAGTGATATGTACAGAAGATATAGAGCAAATGTAACCAATCTAGGCCATACTCCCAGTGAGTCTAGCCCCAGTCAAATCGGTCATGCTTCTGCTATAACTGAGAATGAGCAAACCAGCAGTTATTCCAGAGGTCCACAGTGGTGAAAATAGTTGGGATGAATGGATTGAGAATCTTGATAGCGTGGCTGCAGTGCTCAATGGGATGACCCAACAAAACTGAAGTGGTTGAGGGGTCATGCACGTATTAACCTGCATGAGAGGCTAACCTTAATTATTATCATGATAATATATAACAAGAACTTTGTAACATTTACCAAAGGCTGTATTATTTCCCAAATAATTCTATTAATGAGTTTGACTACCCAACATCCACAACCACTGTTCCCTGGTCATGTCCATGATGGCATGATGTGGGAATGTTTCCTTTTGGAGACAAAGAAAATGATAAATTAAGTATCATAAAAGTTGTTGCTAGCTATATTGGTCATATTGGAATTATCATTTGGTATTCATTGTGGTTGGTAGACATCATGACAGTGGTGAGTGTGTGGGTGAATGTTAAGTGTGAGACAGTGCCTGTTCATATAAACCACAAGAGTCCACAACAGGTCACCTCATTGCCTCTACTCCTTAATTGGCTATGACATAACCACTCACAGAATACTTATATGTCCTCACCAGGTCTGCATATAGTAAATGTGCATACACAAAGTTAACATTAGTGGATAGGCATATAGTTATAGCTAGGAGGGGAACAAGATGACTCAAGTGCTACAGATCCTGGCAGTGGCAGTGATGATGAGAGAAACAGTGGCTCAAGGTAGGAGTGGCAGGGATGGATGTATGAAATAACTAGTGTCAGACCATATTTTATTCCAATAATAACTAAAAAATACTCCATACCCCTACACTTTCCCATACAACTAAGCTAGGTAGTTTCTAAGTTAGCTAATTCTTAAACCAGCAACTCTATTACAGCTCTAATAACCATTCCAAACATTCACAGATCTAAATTAATTAGTTAAATATATGTATTTTTAATTTTCATTTTAACGGTATACTTTTCAGCCAAGATTATGCTTTCATAACCAAAATAACAGAGCCAGTCATGTTCAAACAAAGCATAGTCTAGTCTTGACACTACACTGTGGCATTAATTCCAAAGCTTGTCTACTCAGCTGCATCTCATTCACACCATGTTTTATTGTGTATTCATAGAAGATGGGACATGCTCTCTCACTGTTCTAGTCCCAGTGGTTGTGGGGGCAGTTGTAATTGAAGTTATTACCATCACCATAGCAGTTGCAAGTTGTGTCTACCTAAAATTCTGGTGAGGAAAATGGAAATGATTTAATTCATGCATATTTGAATCAACCAGGAGGAGAGAACTTTAGTCATTAATCCTTTATATAATTAAATACTATTTGAAATCATCTAATTCTATAGATTATAAATATATTTGTTCGATTCTTTGTGTTTTGTTGTTGTTATTGTGGTTGTTGTAATTATAGGTCTAACCAAGGAATATGCCATACCAGTAAGAATGATCAAAATATGAAAATTGACCTCAATTGTGTCGAAAATGGGACCATTAGAGTGGTTCACAATACACTTTACCATAGTTTTAGGTAAGTTTGAGCCTATAATCACACTATGTAATGCAGTAATAATTTGTATTGTGGGTCTTTGGTAACTAAAAGGGAGGGGAAAAAGTAGAAAAAAAATTTACTACAAACAACTGGTTTATTAGCTGTGTACTATTTCCACAGTACTTAATGGTACATTACAACATGACTATATATACATACCCAAGAGTGCCTGCTTGGATTTCCTTATATTAATTACCTTTATCCGGTACAGGTTACAGGCAAAGGACTTCAATGATCTCATATTTTAATAGCTATCTCAATCAGTCACAGTGCCTGACTACAAGTTTGTGTATATTTAGGACTTCAATGATCTCATGTATTTAATAATTATCACAATAAGTTAGAGTGCTTGACTACAAGTTTGTGTATATTTAATATACATGTGAACTGCATTAGGATGTTGAAGCATAGCTGGCGATCCTCCTCAGCACTAGCTGTGCAATACACTCTGTCTACTCTTATTGCCTATGCAATGGTTTTTCTTGTATAAAACTTTTTTACGGTATCTAGCACCATGTGGTTAAGTATTGACCTAATATCTGCACAGAATGGTCATTTTTCATGGAGCATGCACACATGAACTGGTTCATACAAATGATGGGCTAAAAGTTATTGAGATAAATACAAACAACCAAGTAATGGAAATTTTCTGTACCTCCCCAGGTGCAAGGTATACTTTATTTGCAGTTCATATTATGCATGAAGTCATAATAAATAACACCTCAATGATTCCAAAAAATATATAATTATTGTGATATACCAGTGAAGAAATGTTTCATTAGTCTAAGAAATGCTACTTTTAATTAACGAAAAATCTATCTCGAGATGCAGACCATATAAACGTGCTGTTCGCTGCTAGTGATTTGATCAGGAAAAGTATAGGCTACTTTCCTCTAATCTCTGATTAGATTAATGATATTTCTGATGAAATGATCAATTTAGATGCTGCATGTCTGAGGGCAACTAGTCAGGACTTGTTTTTGGGAAGGCCTATAAAATCAGAATCACAGGCATGTATAGATGCAAGTCTATCTACCAGAAAGTGGTGCTAAATCAACAGTTATATCAACCAATTAATTTTTCTTAAATATCAAGCCAACCAATTTTATTATACCGTATCTTTGTTGGCAAATGTGACTATAACTGTGAACACTATTTGAGGAATTGATTGCATAAAGAGATATTCAGGTCTCTAAACCCACTACATCATTGTCTGTACTGCATTAATACTTGACCATATTAGGTGTTTGTGTCTTCATGGAATAGGAAATGTGACCATGATTACCTCACCTTTCTTAAAACCCACAGCATGGTGGTCCCAATTGATGTCAGTTAACACTTGTAAATTCATCTCAGAATTACTGTGATTATGTCAAACTCTTTGTTGGTTAAGGATTTGATTAGTGTGTTTACTTTCCTTAGCTAGTTAACACCATCCCCCCTCCACCCCCCACACACCTTAGGCATTTAAATTATCTCATATGTTAAATGCACAAATTACATGTAGTTATTGTTATGTGAACTGCTCTGACAGAAATGGAAGTTGTGTAAGGCAATGTTAAGTTTATGTCCAAGGCTTCTAAGCTCTTAAAAGAAAATTATTACAATTAAATCTAACTGTCTAATATTCCCTCACCTTTCTTAAAACCCACAGCATAGTGGTCCCAATCGATGTCACTTAACACTTTAAAAAATTAATCTCAGAATTACTTTGACTATGTCAAACTCTTTGTTGGTTAAGGATTTAATTAGTGCAGTTACTTTCCTTTGCTAGCTAACACCACCCCCCTCCATCCCACTCCTTATGCATTTAAACTATCTCATATGTTATATGCACAAATTACATGTATACGTAGTCATTATTGTGTGAACTGCTCTGCACAGAAATGGAAGTTGTGTAAGGTGATGTTGAGTTTATGTCTAAGGCTTTTAAGCTCTTAAAAGAAAATCATTATAATTGAATCTAACTTGTTTAATGAGTATATTTTTAGAACCACATTAAAGGAAATAATATAGACAGTGTTTAGCTAAATGTCTTCCTTCCCTTTTTTAAGAATACAAAAAAAGGGCAATAAATTTCTGTCCCATCAAGGGGGAGGGGCACCACAACTAATAATAAAAAACACATAACAAAAGTGTTATCAAGCACCATAATTAGTGGTAATTTGAAAGTGTGGTTGCAGACTCTCCTGTGGTTGGTTCTTGAGTACTGTTGACTGTTGTAGTCTCCCTGCTTAGATCTGTTTGGAGCCAGATTTATTATTGTGGGTGATTTAATGTTATTTTTATTATCTGGTGTTACTTCTTTTTTTTTGATTTGCTGTTGTAGTCCAGTTTACTGTGGTGTACTTGTATTTGATACTGTCATTTTGTTAACTTTTTGTTTTAATTTGTATACCTTTTTATTGTGTGTGTTGTTTACGTTGTTGTATGGCATGTTGTTGCTGTTGAATTTATTATTAGTTCAGTTTTGCTAACTCTAAACCACATCCCTACTCCAACCTCTGTGCTTAGGATTTTAAATTAATTAAATATTTTTACAATAAACCACACATCAATCTACTTGTTTGTTGTTTTTTTTTTTTAAATTTTTTATAACTGTGAGCACTTTTACCCTTTTACTTTCTTCACCAGTGTGTGAAGTAATTGAAATGAGTGGCAACTAGTGGAAGGAAAAAAGGGAAAAAAAGGGGAGCCCTTTAATTTATAAAGAGTTAAAATCAATCCCTGTCACAGAGCATTTAAGGTGCAGTTAAGCCATGCTAGGATAGGCCAGTAAAGTAACAAGGTTTAAATGAAATTGATATGGAATTTAAAATGCTTTTTTTACCCCAAAGTTAGTAGAAGCTCAAGGAATCATATTGCTTCACCAATGTAAAGGTATATCATAGAAGGAGCTCAAGCAAGTGGAATAGAAAGGGTAATGTTGTTCGTCCTTTCTTCAGCCATTAATGTTGCTTGTCCTTCTTTCTGCCACTAACATATTCTGTTACCACATCTGAATACACACATTCAAGAATTGCCCACCACTTCCCCCCTGAAATATACCACCTGAATTATACCACAAAGAACTACTGCTGCCAGATGAGTTGTCAATCAGGTCAGGAGAGAATTTGTATAAGTGTGGATGTTGTGGTTCTCAATAGAAGGTTAAACTTTCACTGAGAAGGTGCTCAAGAGCCATGGCTGAGGAAGTGCATTAGTAGTAGCCTAGCAGTGGAAGTAATTCAGAATTCGGATTTCCAGAAATTTTTTAATTTCCACAAAAAAATGCACAAAATCTACACAAAATAGTTTGTGCTAAGGTTAGACCATGGAAGCAGTCCAGCATAAAAGGAGGAAGAATTTGGGGATAATTCAACCATCCCTTATGGGTGAAACCTATTCAGATATCGAATGGGGAACACACACCTGGGCCAACTGAGATTGAGGTGGTACCAAAGGTTGGAACCAAATTTGCAAAAATTATTATTATATCTGGTAAAGTAAGGATACAATGAGCAGACAAAAGCTATGGTAGCTATAGGATCGGAGATGGGATGGCTGTCCCAATGTATAGTCTCAGTATTCCTTCTTCCTTCTGTACCAATGATTAGAAGCTACCAATTAGCTACATACATGCTTCATTCAAATAATAGGTGCGAATGTATGGCAAACATCAAGCTCTACTTTCTGTGCCTCTCTGTTGAAACAAGATTTCCATAACCTGTCTGGCACCTGCTCCCCAGAATATCCACCTCTTGTAAAGTAATATTCAAGTAGTATGAATACATCAACTGCTCTTTCTTTACTTAACAAAATTGGAAATTTCCAGCCAAAACCCACTCACTTATGATTTCATGTGTTACTTAATCGTGGGTAAAAAAACAAACAAACAAAAAAAAACTCGATCATGAATAGGATTTGAATGGGGGACCTCAGCACTGGTGGTCAAAGGAATTTCACAACAATATCAACAACCAGAACAAGAACAAGATTCCCAATAAAGTAATATTTGGACTCTGTGAACTTGTTAAAGTATACGGGTAAAAAAAGCCAGCTGAACATTATGACTAGTCATTGGTCCCTATTGTTCCATCACAGACACTATAGTGTGCCAGGCCTCCTGTTTCAGCCCCAAAATTTATCATGTTGCCCAACAATAAAAACAACAACCATAAAAAATAGCATTTAATATCGAATGTGTATTTATATCCTTCAAAATATTAAATTTTTATTGCTAAGTTGCTTGCTAAGTTGCTAGTTATGCTCAGGGATTTTTTTGCTAGTCTTAGATATCCTTCCCTTTCCGCCCTCCCCTTCCATTTAAAGGTTTGGAAGTATTGGTTCAACCATTGTTAAACTGCGGGTCCTAATAAACTGTTATGGTATGTATGTATCTTTCAATCATGTTGATTTGTAGTATTATCAATAACTTGCGGGTATACCCAGCATTGCCAGACTAATGGCAACATGAAAAATGATTGAAACCACTCAAGCATTATTTCTAAACCCTGTGGTTTCAATCAATTAACAGCAGCTCATAAGTAGGCGTGCAACCAGCATTGCCAGTTGCATCTATGTTGCCCAAGCTAATGGCAACATGAAACATGATTGAAGCCACTCAAGACACCATTTTAGAACATGTGCTTTTCCCATTCATCAGATCATTGTATGAATGCACATCCAGCTAGAAATTCTCTGTGCTGCTGGTGTCCCAGGCTTGCTCCTTGATTATGGGACACTTACATTCCAGTTCTCCCTGGGATGAAACATCTTATGGAAAGAATGGCAGAGAAGACACAGATATTCTCTCTTCAGGTGTAGTTTGCAAGAAAAGTGGCAATTTGGAATGGATCTCTCCTGGTAAGGAGCTTGATTCTTTCTGCAGCCTTATGAATATCATCCTCATCAACTTGAAGGCATTCTCTTTCAGTCCCCTCTTCTTCTGGGCAACTTGCTCTGATTTCAATTTTGTCTGGAATCAGTGACTCCTGAAATGCAATTTCTCAATCAAACTTTCCCCTTCCCAATTGGCTTCCAAAAATTACTACTTTAGGAAAGATTAAATTCTGGCAATATTGCTAAGGTTTCTCCACAGTCTCCAGAGATCAGCCTGCTCTAAATATGTTGGCTTCCCTAGAATGGAAATGACTATATAACACAATAATAAATAATTCAATGATGTGCGTATGTGTGTGCAAGTATGCTTCCTCCTACTCAGGCCAGTAATCTACATGTAACATCAACTCAATAAATATAAAATAGACTAAGTAAATAACAAATCTACTTTAAGATAATCAACAAATAAGTATCTATTCAGTCTCTAATCAATAAGTAATAAATAAGTTCTGTGCAAGCATGTCTAACTGTTCTCTCTTTAACCTACAAATTTTCAAATGATTAAAAAAACATTTGAGCATGTCAGAATTTGAGGAAAAAGAAGGGGAAAAAGAAGAAGAAATAAAGGGTGATGAAAATAAGGGAGGAAAAGGGGGAGGAGGGAATAAAAAATGAAGGAAGGAAAGAAAGAAAAGGAGGAAAAAAAAGAGAAGGAAAAAATCAACCTTGTCCATGTTTGAACCACTCTTTCAGCTTGAGAAACCTGTGCTTTAACCACTGAGTCATGGTTTTTAAGGCTTTTTTAATAGAAATTTGAATTCAATTTTTCCCCGGGGAGCCACATTCAGGATTATTTGGGGTGATAAACCTTGCCTGGTACTCAAGGATCATGCCTGCAAAGTTTCATCAAAATTCATTATGCAGCTTGGCTGTGATGCTAGGACATACATACATACAGACTTTCATTTTTATAGACTAGATTTTCTTTCAAAAGGGATACTTAGATAAGCATCTATCTAATAATACTTAAAGAACCTTAATTGTGTATTGTACTTTTACAGATGCAAACTAGCACATGATAACCCTTGATAGTTCATAGTTACTTCTGTCATCATTCTATATTCATGACAATAGTATAAAAGTGGATATGCTCTGTGGTTGCCTAAAAAATATACATACATACATACATACATACATACATACATACATACATACATACATACATACATACATACATACATACATACATACATACATACATGCATGCATGCATGCACACACGCATGCATGCACGCACGCACGCACATACATACATAGATATACATATATATTCATATACATACACATACATATACATACATACACATACATATACATATACATACACACACATACATACACATACATACATATACATACACATACATACATATTATACATACATATTAAACATACATATACATACATATTATACATATACATACACGCACACACATACACACACATATACACAGATACACACACATACATACACATACATATACATACACATACATACACATACATGCACATACATACATATACATACATACATATACATACATATTATACATACATATACATACATATTATACATATATACACGCACACACACACACACACACACACACACACACACAATGTACACACACATACAATGTACACACACACATACTCACATACATATACACACATACATATATACACATATATATACATACACATATATATACATATATACATATATATACATACATATATACATACATATACATATATACATATACATGTATATATATATTAAATTACAAATTGCACATATCCTCCCTCCTCCATAGCATAAAAATAGTTTTATTAATTGTTGATTATTGGTATGCTTTTTTCTCATAATAGATCACCGACAGGACCAGACAACAGATCAGGCAGGATAAGGGGAAAAACTGATTTGGCATTCCATAATCAGCATAAAGTCATCACCACGCCCAGTGACAAGGAAGTTATTAGTATTGATGTTGACTCAGGAAGACAGTCATTGGACGTGGCAATGTTGGATGAGATTGTGGGCATGACGGACGAAAGAAGTTTGGCCATGAGTGATCATAGCGACATAGAGAGTGAGAAACTGGAATCAGGGGAGTACTGATTTTTGTGGTCAAATAGCACATACATGTTTTCTACTATAAGTGTATAACTAACATGTTTTCAAATAAGCTGTTCATATATATGCTGTCATAATCGTGTCACTCATTTTTATGTCATTTTTCCTCATACATCTTGTTTGCTGAGCTAATATTGTTATTTCCATGGGATTGATATCTTCTTTCTTTTTTTTTTTTTTTTTTTTTTTTTTTTTTTTTTTTTTTTTTTTTTTTTTTTTAATCCAACAAGACACAACAGTGACCAAACAAGCATGTGTGTGTATTTAATATCATCTTTTTGGGGAAAAGAAGGTGAGGGGTGAGTGGGTTTGAGAGAAAGTACAGACCTATGTGAAATACTAGCCATCTGTGTGATCCCTGCTATATAGTATAGTGTAATATGAGAACACTGTTCTATATATTTGCATTATTGTGGTATATATATATATATATATTCATCAATTGCGCTCATGCATTTGTTCTTATACTGCTTACTAAGCAATTTGTTACATGCAAAGTTGTATGGATGTCAGTCATCTGCATTGCATTTTAATTCCTTGGAAATGGCTTCAGACATCCTGTTTACAATACCTCCCCCTCATTTTGGGTTGCCATGACACTCAGTAATATGGTGCATAGCTTTCCCTGAAATGAAATGAAGAAATTATACCAGACAATATGAATCAGCTAGCAAGTTAATTTATTGCTGCATGAGGATACAAATATTGATTGCATTTGTTTGCAAGTATTGAAGTTATTTTTTTAAACCTAAACATACATACCTACATTGGATAGATAGCTTTACCTATTTAATGATATATTAACATTACTAACATACATTAAGAAATGTGTTCATTGCTATACAAATAGCTATATATAGAACCAGTATAATGTCCTATATATATATATATATATATATAAGAGGAGATGTCTGTCTATCTGCCTGCCTGCCTGTCTGTCTGTCTGTCTGTCTGTCTGTCTGTCTGTCTGTCTGTCTGTCTGTCTGTCTGTCTGTCTGTCTGTCTGTCTGTCTGTCTGTCTGTCTGTCTGTCTGTCTGTCTGTCTGTCTGTCTGTCTGTCTGTCTGTCTGTCTGTCTGTCTGTCTGTCTGTCTGTCTGTCTGTCTGTCTGTCTGTACCATCCTTCTGGCCAAACCTGTGGGTGGATTCTCTGAAACTCGGCATGATGATAGGTTTTGACCCAACTTAAAACGTGGGCTAAAAATTTTGGAAAATGGTTACCATGGTAATGAGAAAAAGCCAAAAATGGTATTTCAGCAACAAAAAAACCCTAGGGAGCTAGACCCATGAACGGTCAACCCATATATATTGGAATCAATATAATCTGTGGAATGTTTTAAGTACATGCATAAGACCACACCCTTCACTGTTTTAATGTCAGGCTAAAAAGAAGCCAAAAAAATGGTACTTTGACCAGACAAACCCTTGGAGGAACAAGACTTAATATATGATATGCATAACAACTTGATGTTTGGAGTGATACGGGTGGAATCCCTCCTGGCTACACCTCTTTCCATTGGTGTATGAAGCAAAAAGTGCCAAAGTAAGATATTCTGAATAACGCTTGGACTGAAGGAGTTAGATCTACGAACACACTTCAATATATATTTGGGTTTGTGAGTGTGTGTGTAGGCATCACGGCTAAACACTGGGACTAAAAAGGCTGAAATTCAGCATGTACTCTCCAAAAACCTGGGTGAGCATTATTAAATACATGTGGGCATGGTAATGGGTGTGGTTTTTTCATAGCCACACCCACAGACTCATTTATGGCATAATTAGACTGAAATTGGGCATATGGAGTCCAAGTATCCCGGTGAGCATCATTAACTATGATTAGGTGTGGCAATATGTGTGGTTTGGTATTAGCCACACCCACAGGAAGTAGTTATGGCTGCCTAAAGCTAATTAAAGGGCCAACCATACTGAAATTTGAGTGACTTCTATAATGTTTCATGTTGAAATTGGCCAGGCAACACTGGGTATATGCTGCTAGTGGAACATAATTGCTTTTATGTTATTTTTTCCTTCTTCAAATCTTGGATCTTGTCCATGCAGTATTAAAGGTGTGAGTCAGCTATACTCATGTAATGAGAAGAAGGTTATCAAAGGCGGTGGTGCAGAGGGATTTCAGGAAAATAGTCTAGCCAAAGTATCCAGAGAATGCTCTTAGGATGTTTCATGGGTGGAATTGCCAGGAGGATACATCAAGAATTCAAACTGGTAAAATTTTGTCTGGAGGGAAATAAATGAGGCAAGTTATGTTTACCATTTATTCAGCACAGCATCCAATCATATATACCACTTCTTATGCACTTTTCCAAGAAATGGAAAAAAAGCCACAGAATGAATACTCACATACAATTTCGTAACTATATCAGGGGGGGGGGAAAAAACCAACAACCACCCATAGGGAGGGGTTTTCCCTATTGAGGTTTTATTTTGGATGAGTGGAGTTGAAGGAGCTTAGCCTGTGAACAGAAAGACACCAGTTGTGAGTGTGGAGTCTAAGTTCAGAATTCTTGAAGTCACTCTACAGTAACTCTGGATTTGGTGTAGTAGGCACAAGAACTGACACATTCTAATACTGTATTGAGTTACAACTTTAACTAGTGATCTTTTGAACCTGGTCCAAGTGTAACTGCCAATAAAATGACGTACAATAGCAACAGTACAATGGCAACATGTAATCATGAAAGAGCTTGACCCTACCTGCACATAGCAAGCTTAATAGATAACACATTTTCCAGCCTCGCTTTCCATTTGGGCTAAAGAAAGAGTGAAGTAGCAAAGCTATTTCAAGAGAGAGCAGAAAAAAATGAAGGAGATTGTTTTATATATGCTATGGATTGTGATGATTTTTGAGAGGTGGCATGTGGAAGAAGCTTCAGCTACAACATACTCTGGTAAAAATTGTTTGAAGTTGTTATTCTTCTTCCAGCTTTTTGATATGTTGTTAGATGATACAGATGATAGAGATGGAGGTAGTATGTTCAGCTTGCTGATATGTCTAATATATTCAGAATGATTTACTTTGGATGAATACCAATTATTCAAATGTTGATAATTCCCATTACAGGTTGTTTCCTTGGGAAACAGAGAATAATATCTTATAACACCACCCTGGTTCCTCCTTCCAGTATAGAAGCATCGAGCCAGGCCAGTTCCTTTACTGATGATTACCTCTTCCACCATAACAACATTCCCTCTAGACTTTGGTGCACTGATACATTGGAAGGTGCAGCTGATGGTGTGCTTTCTGAGTGGTTGAAAAATACTAGTACCATCTTTGACATCAATGTGACTTTTTCTGAACCTCTTTTGCTAACTCACATCCTTGCAACTGGTTTCGGTAACTCTTATGTAACAAACTTCACTATTGCTCACAGCTTGGAGGAGGATGGGCCCATGCTAATATACAACTACTCCAGTGAGAGGCAGGAGTTTATTGCTGGCACTGTTGATACAGTATTCACACTCATTCCCCCATTGGCAACACGCAGAATCAGGTTCAACATCTTGGATGGACTTACAGGTGGAGGGTTAGAGATGTTGTGTTGGCATTTGACCCTGTTAGGGTGCATCCTTCCTGAAGGTAATACACTGACATAATTGTGTACAATGACGGCATGTTTTTGAGGAAGTGAATTGCATGCAATGACAAACAAGCAACTAGACTAACAGAAGAACCAACATCACATAATAAAAGTGAATGATGAACACAAGTTGGGAGGATAGAAAGTTGACATCCATATCTTTGGCAACATTAGAATGCTCTTTATGAGCAAATTTTCAGTTGAAATGTCTATAAGGAGATTATAGCTAAATTGAACTTATTGGTAGAGCATTAATTATATTACTGTCACAGTATTTTTTTAAACATACTATATAATTGATACCCAGATAATTTAGTGAACACTTCTCCCACTCTTTCCTGAAAAAATTCCATAGCTTCATCAAGCCAGGATCAGGAGATCATTGATAATAGCACTAGCCAATCTTCGGTTATTCCACAGTGTACCATGGCAGATCAGCTTATGTCATTTACCTCCTCCTACTTGTCTTCTTCCTCACCATCCATTCCTGTCATCACACCTACATCTACTGAACACCTTTCCCAGTCCACCATTCATCCCTCGTCTTCTACCACCACCACACAGCTTCAAGACATCACAATCCCTACACCAATGTCTACTACAGAGATGTCAATGAAGGCGTGTGATTATCATTTGGTACTTATTATAGTACCATCAGTAACTTTTGGTGCCCTGTTATCAGCATGCACGGTGGGTGTATGTCTTTGTGCTTTCTTGCGGTGCAAGTCCAGGTGTGTTGTCCTTTGTACTTGTACAAATACATGAAGTGTACACAAAGATAATGTTTGTAATATGATTAGCCACCTATATTAGTGCAAATTATAAATAATGGACTAGTAATATCACAGTAGGTGGGCCAAATTCCACCTAAAATTGGTATAGTGTTTCCAAGCCTAGAAACATGGCCAGCCTGCCAAATAGACACATTACACATAAGAATGTGTTCGTTATTGATGATGACCATCAAGTGGTTAGCTATATATCTTACTCAGCCTGATCTTTAAAATATTATTTCATTAACTCGATTATATGTAAGAAAAAAATTAGGTGTTTGCTGACCCACTGTTTTTCCTGCTCTTGTTGTGCATAAACATATACTTATGTACTAAAAGTTTTAACATACACAGGGATGAAGATAGGAAATTCCCAGAGGTGGAGTCAGATAGTCTGGGCATGGTAGACAATGAACTCTACAGATCAAGGTATGGAGTCTTTCTTTCTTTATTTAATCATTTATTATTAGTGTGGCTCCCAAATATGTACACTTGCAGGACCTCTGTGTATCCTGTGTCCTCTACTCAAGTGAAGCACATACCTACCCACGACACCAAGAATGTAAGCTGCAGCTTCTCACATGGAAGTGGTAACAGTGTAGCCACTATGTCCACCGAAGCGATATACCAGAATTGTAACAGGTATGAAAATAAAAGCACTGGCAGAGTGTCATTAAAATGATAAATTTCAATGGTATAAAAAAATTAAGTGGCAGGGGGTGATGGGATATTGCCACTTCAATTATCATTACACAGTAAATACCCTTCAGGATATGATTAGATCTAG
>OZ017783.1:11320165-11439899 GCA_963969325.1 Lycopodina hypogea
TGTGATGAAATTGGCATAAACATGATTAGGAAGATTATAACTATGTAAGTGAGAACTCATGCTCTATATTTGGTGGTGAGAATGGTAATGAATTATATAAAAAAAGTGGCATTTTTAGTCAAAACCCAATCCTCATGGTGAAAGTATTCTGACATGATTTTGAAGGTCAAAGCTTGAATACTAACTTAGCCATCCTTGAAAGATTATAAGAAATAAGGAATTGTTGCATCATCTATCATTTGCAGAATCATATCTACTTCAATTTTCTGGACAACCAAAGAATGAACTGAAAATTAAACTTTGACTAGAGAATTGTCCAGACTCGATAAAGAGTACTGGGCAACATTTGAAGCTAAAATATATAATTTTTACATGTACACAGTTCAGTATATCATACACTGCATACAAGTATTATTAACATCAAATTTTTCATAACTTTAAAAATATTAAATATTTCCCAATAATACCTTAAGCATTCAGACAAGAAAAAAAAGAAGCAATAGTCACATACCTGGTGAGACTGGGCATCCGAGTGCTTCTATTTTCAGGCATACCTGGGAATCAGGAGTCCATGTTACTGCTACTATGCGCAGAACCTTAGTGATGATGGTGATGGTAGTTGTGTGTCCTGAACATTTGGTGTGTCTGCACGCATAAACACCTGTTTGAAAAAATAATACAGCATATGTACACTGTAACAGGTTTTCAATGTTGTTATAATAGAGGTTACTACTTTGTGGCACATTACTTCATAAATCCATGGATGCCTTTCCTAAATTATGCAGTGGAAACTCTTAAAACAGACACTCCAAAATAGTGGACATCTCCATAATAAAAGACTAACTTTCTTGTACCTACCGCTTCTCCTATAGTACTAGCTAGTGTATCTGCAATTCCCAAATAGCGACACCTATTAACAACGTACAATGGACAAGAGTCCAGCACCAACAGACATAATTATATTAGAGTTGACCTCCTACAATTGACAAAAGGTTGTTTTAGGTCATGATCTTTTAGATCAGGAATGTATATATGTCAAGCCTATGTACTTGCTTTAGCTCGCTCTTGGCCTGATCCTTTACCTTATCACTCTTCTGGAATATCACAAACCAGAGCTATACATAAACTATGAATTATATTTCTTAAGAGCATAGCTAACATGTAACTGAGCTACATTGTGCTAAATAAATAAGTTATTTTTTTGCAAGATTAATATAAATTCTCTCTCATTTCCCCCCAAAATCTACTGTAGTAAGCCTATCTTTATATTGGAGTGATTCCTGCCAGTGGAAGAAATTGTTGCAACTGTTGAATGTTCTACCAGCTATTGTGTTTTCTGGAATAAATTCTTTCATTTTGAGTCAAAGGCTTTTGAATAGGTGACTGGAGACAAAGTTAATAGAGGGGCAGGTTGGTCTTGTTTTGTGTTCTGAAAGTGCCTGATCATCAGGTTTCATGGGTCAAAGCCCATACTGAAAGAAAAAAAAGAAATAATTTTATCCTATCAAGAAAAGGAACATTGTGACTATTAGCTATTGACTTAAATTAGCATTGTCTTTATTCCTCTATAATAGTTTGATCAAGAAAAAAAAGTCTGTTTATAGTCTGTGCATTGTTAAATCCAGCAAGTGTTGTTGTTTTGGTTGTTAAGTAGTGTTTTCTTACCTGTGCCCTAAGGCCATAGTTTTATCGCAAAAAAAGAAAGAAAAAGTTTTAACTCTCTCTCTCTTTTTCTAAAAAAGATTACTGTACAACTTTGTGTAATTGTATAAATTAATGTCATCATTTTAATATGGAATAAGTATTAGGGGTGAAATAAGCAATAATAAAAACAACAACAACCCCTTCAAGGACACCTTCAAATAATGGACAAAAACTTTCTGCACCAACTTGTACATTTTCAGAGATTCCACTGCATGTAAAAACTCTGAGCAGCCATTAAATATTACTATGAACATTTACCATTGGTTGTGCAGAATTATTGGACTTCGTTAATGGATGAGGACTTTCTTTTGTACCATCACTGATGTAGACTTGAAAACTGGTCATGTAATAATCTGGCTCAAATATTCCACCTTGATACCCGCCAGTTTGGATTATAGAAATATTGACATCAGTTTCAAAAGTAACCTGCAACCATGGAGTTTCAGATAACTCGTTAAGTGAGCTAGAACACCATGAATCACCTTCTAGCCTGGCCTCTTGTGGAGCATAAGGTGAATCAAAAGAATTGGCCTCAAAAAACCTGTCTTGAACTCTGTGTACTTTCCCAGAGATAAGGCGTTCAGCATTGTTATCCTTGCATGATTCTAAGTAAAATAAAACAATGGATATATATAATCAATTTATTATATAATAAAAATAATAATTATAATAATAATTATTTTTGTATGGATATATATATATATATATATATATATATATATATATATATATATATATATATATATATATATATATGCATGCAAGCATGCATGCACACACACACAAAAAAACACTGTTGACCTGGTAGAGATAATGTACGAATCTTATTAAAGTGATTTAAGATTTGTAAAATTGAAACCTAAAGACTGGTTGGATCACATGTACTGCATGATGAGCTGAAATTAAAAAGAATGTTTTTAAATTTATGATCTCATAACTTATTTTATGTAGTAAATCTTACAATGTAGTCATTTAAGACTAAAATTATGCAAGAATGGCAGCAGTCAGTCAGTAGCATTAGATAATAAGATCTGTAAATAAAAATTTCATTTTCCCTATTAACACTATAAATTATTATTATTATTATTATTATTATTATTATTATTATTATTATTATTATTTATTTATTTATTTATTTATTTATTTATTTATATATTTATTTATTTATTTATTTATTTATTTATTTATTTATTTATTTATTTACTCTTTTTTTTTTGTGAATAAATTCAACTGGCCAGGATTGTATTGCTCTCGCTGCTGGTCCTGCATGCACAGTTTAGTTAGCTAGCTCTATAGCTTATCACAAGGTTGAGAAAATCAATATTTGATTCACAAGAATGAAAGAAAATTGAACTAGGAATATGAACAATAGACCAAGGCTTTACAACGCATTATTATTAACACAGAAACAACGAAGGCCAGCATTAATGTTCCACCGCACTCTTTAATAGCAATATTCAACTAAGCTGGGAGATTAAGTTTCTCATGAAAGATCAACCGCCTAGGTGTTCAGTGAGCTATATTATAGGGACTTATTTTACTATACCTGAAATTGTGCTGAACAGCAGACTCAAAAGAAGACACACAAAATCCACAACTTCCATTCAGATTTCAATTAGCTCCTGCCTTCGGTAAGTCACTGCGTTCAACAGTGGTTTAGTAGGCGGTTATTTGGCTGGGTTTTGGAAATTAAAAGGGCACGCCCACATCACCAAATGTACTTTTTTTCGTGTTGCCTCTGTCACCTCACGAATTCTAGGAAAACCCTTATAACCCACTGAACTGCTTGCGGTTCAGAGGATGAAGGGTCTGGCTAGCCATACTACAACTTTGCTCGTGGTAGGAGCCCTACCTCAGCTAGGTACTCTACCAGTAAAATGATGGTTACTTCAGACAATCCATGGAATAGTTTTGTATCTTTTTCTTTTGTTTCAAACACCTAATCAGATTAGATATGACTGTAAAGTTCCAAAATGGTACCTTGATCCACACCTGTTAGCCATGCTAAGTGAAGGTGGTGTTTGTGATGAAGAGGAGGAAGGAAAGTGAAGAAGGGGGGGAAGGAAGAAAAAGTGGGGAGGAAGAGAGAGAAAAAAAAAAGAAAGAAAAAAATGGGTAGAAAAAAAAAGAAAAAAAGGGCAGATGAAAAAGAAGGAATATAGAAGGAAAAAGATTGACAAAAAAAAAAAAGAAAAAAAAGAAGAAAATTTTGAAAAAAAGGGGAAAAAGAAAATTCAACCATGACAAGGAGTTGAACTGGGAACTTCGTGCTGGTTGGAGGAAGTGTGACAAGAACAACAAGGTTCCCAAGAAAGTAGCAGGTTGGAGGAAGTGTGACAAAAACAACAAGGTTCCCAAGAAAGTAGCATTTAGATTCCACAAACTTGATAAAGTAGAAGAAATAAATATATAAAAACTTTTTCTTTCTCTCTCTCTCTCTCTCTCTCTCTCTCTTTTTTTTTAATTTTTTTATTTTTTTTTTACCATTTTCAGAAAAAAAATTTTCATTCATATTTCGGCACACACACTTCCATACTATAAAGTATGAATAGTCTGCTTGTTTGTCTGTCCAGTGAATCACGCTTGAACGGTTGAAATTAGCCCCATGAACCCATATATATTTTGAATCAGTGTCACCGGGGAATGTTATGAGCATTTCTATATATGGCTGCACCCCTTTCTGTATTCAAAAAAAAAAAGAAAAAAAAAAAGAGCCACCTTTCCTGTATTAAAAAAAGCCAAAAATGGTACTTTTTCCAGCAAAAGAATGTAGCTAGACCCACAAACCCATATATATTTAGAATTAGTGTCACGGGGGGGGGGGGGATATCATAAGCATATCTATATAGCCACACCCCTTTCTGTATTAAAAAAAAGCCAAAAATGGTTCTTCTGTCAGAAAAAAAAAAGGAGCTAGACCCACAAACCCACATATATTTAGAATCAGTGTCACCACAGAATATCATTAGCATGGCCACACACAACCCTTTCTCTATTCAAAAAGCAAAAAAATGCTAGAAAATGAATGGAGCTACAGACCTAAAACTTTGACATGCACACACAAATTGACTCTGTGAATAACATAGGGTGGGTCCCATCAGTGTCATTAGGGGAACTTCAAGCATATCTATATGGTCATATCCCTTTCTCTATAATAAAATGGTACTTTTGCCAGAAAAAAGAATAGAACTAGACCCACAAACCCATATATATTTAGAATCAGTAACACCAGGGGAATATCAAAGTGTATCCATATGGCTACACTTCTTTCATTATTCAAAAAAGGCAAAAATGGTACTTTTGCCAGAAAAAGAGTTAAAGGCTTAAAACTTTGGCATGCAGACCAGTTTGAATCTGCGAATAACATGGGGTGGGTCCCACACCTCTTCCTCTTTGTGAGTAAGGCTAAAAATGTCAAAAAATTGTATTTAAAAAAAAATAATTTTTTTTTACCTAATCACTGTTCATTTTTTTTTCTGCTAGTACATATAAAATTATCTCTGTAGTTCGTATGTCTTCCCGTAGCTCCTTCAATTTGCAAGTTAGACCCACAAATACATATATTTTTGGAATTAGCGTCTCCAGGAGAATGTTTGAGTACCTATTTATGGCCAATACCACTTTCTGTGTGTGTGTGTGTGTGTGTGTGTGTGTGTGTGTGTGTGTGTGTGTGTGTGGGTGTGTGGGTGTGTGGGTGGGTGGGTGTGTGTGTGTGTGTGCGCGCGCGCAAGCGTGCGTCTAGCCATCACGGTCAAACTCTTGGACCAAAAAGTCCTAAATTTGGCATATTGTCTCCAAGTATCCGGGTGAGCGTTGTGGGTGTGGTAATAGATGTAGTTTTTGTCCTAGCCACACTCACCAGAAGTTGTTTTGGCTACCGAAAGCCAATTAAATGACCAATCAGGCCGAAATTCGATGTGTGGTCTCCAAGTACCAGGGTAAGCATTATTAACTGCATATGGGTGTGATTTGAACATAGCCACACCCACAGGAAGTTGTTTTGCTATAAAAAGCTAATTAAAGGACCAACTGAGCTGAGTGGTTTATAAGGAACCGGGTGAGTGTTATAAAGCATGTGTGGGCGTGGCAATGGGTGTGGTTCAGTCACAGCTACACCCATAGGAAGTTATTTCGGCTACCAAAAACTAATTAATGGACCAATCACGCTGAAATTAGACATATGGACTCCAAGTAACCGGGTGAGTGTTATTAACCACATGAGGGTGTGGTTTGTCATTTCCACACCTTCATGAAGTCATTTTGGTTACCAAAATAGAATTGAAGAATTAACCAGGCCGAAACTTGGCATGTGGTCTCCAAGTAACTGGGTAAGTAATATTAACCACATGTGGGTGTGGGTTTGTCATAGCCGCACCTACAGGTAGTTATTTTGGCTCCCAAAAGCTAATTGAAGGACCACCCAGGCTGGATTTTGGCATATGGTCTCCAAGTAACTGGTTAGCATTAGTGACCAAGCATAAGTGTGTCAATGGGTGTGGTTTGGTTATAGCCACACCCCCAAGAGGTTGTTTTGGCTGCTAAAAGCTAATTAAAGGACCAATCAGGCCGAAACTTGGTGTGTGGACTGCAAGTAAATGGTGGGCATTATTAATCACATGTGAGTGTGGTTTTATAGTAGCCAAACCCACAGGAATATTCTTTGATCACAAAAGCTAATTAAAGGACCAACCAGACTGAAATTTTAGTGGCTTCCATAATGTTTCATGTTGACATTGGCTGGGTATTGGTATATGCTGCTAGTGTTTGATATTTTCAAAAAAAAACTTGGGAAAAACAAACCTTTGTTGGATATTTAATTAATCTGGGTGTGGTCAGCCTATTCCTCCCTCTTAACACCTGGTTGAGAGTCACTAACCTGAGTACATGGCCAGCCTCTGGGTCTCTGAAATACTGACCATGCACCCAGGTTATTGCTGGAAAGCATGCCAAAGATATCTGAGCACTAAACAATGATATATTTCTAAAACAATTTATTTAATATATACAGTTTTGTGATAAAAAAAATTACTGTCCTAAAACTGTCCTATTCAATTTTTATTTCTGGCTGTGAGAGTTGCTCCAGACCTGGTAACCCTGCCCAGCCCACCCAGTGGAGAGATCCAAGTAGTTTTTTTTTTTTTTTTTTTTTTTTTTTTTTTTTTTTGTTTGTTCTGGCTCTTGCTGTAACTTTGTCTTTCCCTGCCTGCTTACATGCCCAGCTCAGTGATAAAATCAAATTACTTGTATACTGAAATCACGTGTAAGTGTACACTCGAATTAGGTGTATACTCAAAATTTCTCATATACTTCATTTTCATTTTATTATTTTTTACTTACTAATCCTTCAACGTCAACCAATTGGTGTTCGTTTAAGCATTCTGAAGATAAAATATTCTGTTGGGAAATGGGAAGCTTAACGTGGGGATGTGCTCTACTGTGTCTTCCGTTGCTGTTCAGTACTGAATCAGGTACTTGGTTACATAACTGTTTGTAAACCTACATCATTGAAAGCTTATTTAGTGAAGAGCTATAGCTAGCTAGCTATTTTTGCTATAATAAAATATGATTGAAGGTTGCCTGTTAACGCTGTAAATATTTCCAGTGCCTTATTAGCTACATACGTAACTGGTTGTATAGCTAGCTGCATCACTGAAGAGGTATTTAGTAATAAGTAATAGCTATAGCTATATATATATTTTTTATTTTTTTTTGCTTATTTTTTTTTTGTTGTGACATATATATATATAAGAGACTGACGTTTGCTTGTTAACACTGCAAATCCTTCTAGTGTCTTATTAGCTGCATACCACCTTCCAACCACTGTCTTAGAACTCTGAATATAACTTGCTACATGTTTAGATGTAAATTTTCCTCCCTTAAATAAAATTTAAGATATTAGGCACTTAATGTCAGTACAGGGTGCTAATCAGTTATGGTACCTTCATTATATAAGTAAAACTGACACATTAGGGTCAGTATGTTGTTATCCTTTGTAAAAGGTTCTCCTCTCTTTAAAGTTTGAAATATGTGATGATCAACTTCTGAGAAGAGTCTAAGGATGTTTTTTTTTTTTTTTTTTTTTTTTTTTTTTTTTTTTTTAAAGAGAGATTATTTTTTATAAGTTATTTTATTTCTCATGATTTCTTGGAAAAGTAGGCCAGCTTGTATAGTATTTTGGTACTCTTTAACTAAAGTGGATCCAAGTCGTCTTCTTTACTAGATGGAATTTTAAAATATAGAATAAATAATACAGCCCCAAATGCAGGGGTGTTCATCCAAAAATGCTTTGTCTCTACAGATATATTTAAGAGTGGCATTAGCATGATGTCGGTGCCACTTCACAATTTAATCAACCAAATTAGATTTCTAGTAACATAATTAATGATATTTTTAGCACTGTACTAATACTTGTTTTTTGCTCCTTCATATGAAGTGTATCATGGAGTTTAAAGGAACAGAAAAATGAAAATCACATACTAGATGATACAAGAATAAAGCTATTATTTATAAATGTTTGTTTAAATATAGTGCAATGCAGCCCTTTGTACAAAAACATGGATAAAGTTTGGTATACAAGTTTGTACAAATTTCAACTTTATTTAAAAGAAAAATTTCAAAAAAAGTTAAATATGTTCCATGAAAAAAAGAGAGCTTAGATAGGATTTTACCTAATTATTGTGACAGTAAAAGGCAACAGGATCTTTGTTAACTATTTCTTTATGCTCAAAATACCTGTATTAATTGTCTACATTCTCACATAATAATGCATGAACTTATTTGTTCCTTCCTGTGCTGGATATATATTAAAAATATAATAATAATAATAATAATATTTTTTATTTACTTTTTTTTTAATGCGCCATACTTTATCAAAATAATTTTGTTGTTTATTTGTTGTGTTGGTTTTTTTGCTAAGCAACAAGTGCTAGAGCTTTTGTATTCATGGAGCAGTTGAAAAGAAAAAGAATAAAAGCCCTGTTGCCATTTTTTTTTTTTTTTTTTTTTTGTGTGTGTGTGTTTGTTTGTTTATATTTCATTATTTTACATCATCATCATTTTATAGTCCAAATGCACAATTTAAAATTTAAAAAAATTAAAGTAGATAAAAGGTTGGGAAGGCAACATCTTGGGATGCGGGGGTGTCCAATTGGTGCAGTTGTATAGAGATAATCCCTATTTCAGAGAATCCATTTAGGGAGGTTCCACTGTACTTATAATAATGATTGTGCATTTAATCTTGCTTCCTCCATGCCAATGGATGTGGCATTGGACTCTTAATTATTTTCATTTACCATTTCACTCACACTTCTCTGTACATTAAAGAAAAGCACAAAACATTCCATCACAATCTGTTTGAGTCTACAAATAACCTCTAATTTGTGCAGGAAGATATGTTCGATAGTGAACCAAGTATGTTAAACTCTATTTCATAAATAGAATTCCCCAGCTTTGCTTTGGATTGACTATAGAATTATTGTGAGTATTTTTAACAGCTAAATGAATCTTAAGAGACTTCTCATTCACTGATCACAATTTTTACATGACTGAATGTGTCTTTTCTTTCCAAATGCATGCACTAATCAAAAATTTGACAGTAACATTAAGTAGATCATTGAGTGGTTATACTCACATTTTAAAAATGTCACCTTGCCATCCTGACCAGGAAATTACAGTTTTACATGTCTAACTATTTCCTTTGTTTTCAAGGTTCAAACTGATTATTCAGCATATGACAAATCTTACAATAATTGCCATTATTATTTTGTCATTATCATCAACATCGTTGCTATTATATTGATCATCAATGTCATCACCATTATTATCATCAGAAGCATCCATAATCATCACTAAATGGTTAAATTCATGATTGAATAGTTCACAGGCATCAGAACATTCTTGCATGCACAAAGTTGTACATTTTTCTGCATTATTTCCCAATGTATTATCCTGTACAGAATCTTGCTTGAATGGCACCATAGAACCCCTGATATCAGGCAGTACATACAAAGTGCAGGATGAGTTCTTTGAAGCAGATTCATCTGATGAGCCATTTTATCTTCCTCAGCAGGCAAGGCTGGTAAGGAGATCATGGTGTTCTGATTCACTCACAGAATCATCACCTCGTCCTTGGCTTCAGATCACTTTCAGAATGAATGTCAATATTTCTGCTATCCAAACTGGTGGATATAATGGTATTCTACCTGATTTATTTGCGGACTATCACTTAAGTAGGTTTGAAGTCTATGTTAGTAATGGCACAGAGGGAAGTCTACGTCCCTTGATGATGGAATCTGGAAACACCACACGACCTATTGTAAGATGATGAGAACCTTTTGTAGGTTTTTTTTATAGCGATATATTTAATTGTATTGGACATTATTTGGTTTACTTAGGTTGCTATGGTCAATTATGAATATTATTTTTTTGATTGAAGATTAATGTATTCGAGTGACATATAGAAAACAACAATCACATAAATAAAATTTTTTTCATATAAATTGCTGTATACAGTGCATCTCTTCTAGTGCCTGTAAGTGTGCTGCAGTTAATGGTCTTCATTTGTGTGCATGCATTTTTTTCCTCCTTAGATTTAAACCAAATAATTGATTTGTTAATAATTTATCTAAGTTCACATAATAATTCTAGTCAATAATGGAATGTCTGAATAATTGGTATCCAGGAATCAATCATTGTTTCCTTTAGTAGTGGTCATCATATCTTGGTGGATGTTATTGAATATATGAAGGATAATTATTGATAGAAGGCTGTGCAAGGCATCTTTGTAGAAGGGCGGTGATTAATCACATATTGCACCAGAATAATTTATAAAATTATCATTTATACTAATATAAAATCTTAATTTGAAGGGGAAAATAATTTTGTTATTCATCAACAAATTTTAATATACGATAATTAAAATACACCTGGGTGGGTTCTGGCTGTCTTCAGCTGTCATCATCAGATGATATCCATGGCCAAACCAAAGTTTGTTTTCTTTTACTTCATACCCAATGAAAAGAACATATAATAGTGCATGCAGATAGGTAAAATGTTATCTAATTGATGGATTCATTCATTCAATCATTTACAAAAGAGAATTTTTTTTCCTGGCTAAATGAGGTCGAGAACCATTTGATGGTGTTATCATCCAGGATGGGCCGAGCATGGATTTCTTTGGTGGCGAGTATAGGAGTCTTTGTATAATAAAGTCTGAAGTTTGATCCTCCACACCACACTCACAGATCACTGGAGGGACCATTCCCCATTTGTGCATGGATGAGCAGAAGCATTCAACGCCGGTGCAAAGGTGGTTTAGCATCGTCTACACTGGTCTAACAGAGCCAATCCTGATGGTCAAGATTTGGTCTCAGTGATGAAGGAGCAAAATCCAGAGGCACTGTTGTGCTATTCTGCACTCCAAGCATGATCCACCCAACCTGCCACATTGATGTTTTGTTCCTCGGTGGTCCTAAGGAACTGTTTTGCAGATGGCACTAATGGGTGCCGTGACCTCAGTTACCGAGGCTGCTTGGCAGGATCTGCTAGTTTGTGGTGAAGCAAATGGCTTGGTACCAGAGTCTGGCAACTGAGAGACAGCATAGCCTATCTTCGGTGAAGCTAGCAGGTTGGATGCCAGCAAGGATGGGAAAGTTGTTTAATGGTTATGTGGGTGTGTGCACTGTGACACCAGACAGGTATGCAGTTTTCTGCTGTAGACTATACAAGGGCCAAGGCAGCTGTTCCCGATCCGACAAGCCTCCTCATAAGGGATATGTATGAAGTTAGTTTTACATGCAATGATTGAAGGTGTCAATGGTACGTAAGCAACCTATCCAGTTTCACACACTGGTAAGTTGATATCTCGGTAAAGGACAAGCATTTTCCATCTAGTGTGACATTGAGTTTATGACCTGCCTGCCTTTGTTCAGATGAAAGGCAGCCAACACTGTTTATGACCAACTGAGTTTCAGCCGCCAAGTCTTGAGGTATGCTGCTAAGTCTTAGCTAAGAGCCCCTTTGATGGCCTGCCAGTCTCCAGCAGAATGTATAAATGCAAAATAGTTTGCATATTCATATTTATGCAAGACTGATGTCTGCAGGTTGTAGGTGTAGATTTTATATAGAAGGGGAGCCAGGACTGATTCCTGTGGAACGACGTTTTTGAGGCTTCATAATCTCAAGTGTATTCCACTCACTGTGGTGAGGGTGAAGCTGCAATTTGTGACAAGCTCCATGATCTTTTTGACTATGTGCCTCTCTGGCACATGGTATTGTACATTATTATAGGCTGCTGTGAGATCAACAAACACAGCACCGGCCTTTTTTCACCAAAAGCTCTCCTCAATGTCCTTCACCAGCAAAGTGACTTGATATGCGATTGATATACTATGTTGGAACCAGCTTGCTCCCTAGTGAGAAGCTGATCGATGGTGGATTCGACACAGCCCGGATTAGTTCCAGTGTTCCAGTGCCCAGAGGCGAAGCTGACTGCGCCCTTTGGATTATGGAGCAGCATTAAGTTATTATTTGCAGCCCACTCAACCAAATACTTTCATTGGATATATTGGCTCTGTATCCCCATTGCAAATTCTGGCTATTGAAATCACCAGCATACACACATGGGGATGAGAACACTGGACTGGACATTGTCAAAAGGCACAAAATGGAGGTTTATAAACGCTGATGATCTTTAGGCCAGCATTGTCACTCACAACCTTTCGATCTCAGAATGTTTGGGAGATTGATCGGCTACTGTCCAGACTGGCTTTCATTAGCAAATGTGGCTAGACCATGCTTCCTGCTTTGGATTGACCCAGCTATTGAATAATTTGGAATTATTAGTTTATCAACATAGTGTAATGGTTCTGGAGGATGATGACGAGGGCCTTGGTCTTATGGGCCAGGCACTTGATCATGCCGATCTTGCTAGTTGTGGTCCCTTTCATGTTCAGTTGGAGCACTGTAGGTTGCAGGTATTTTGTTATGCATCCTGTAAAAGGCAATTTCCTGCATTCCAGTGAACTCCGCTGAAGTCCAGTCCAGATAGATGGACTTCTCTTCTTCTTTTCCCTTCTCTCCTTCCTTTTCTTCATTCTTCATCAACTTTTGTTTCCCCTCTCAATCTAAATGACATTGAAGGTACTTATGAGCCACACCATGTGAAGGTAGTCCACATGTGGCCCACCGATGGATGACAGTATTGCAATCTAACAATAGCTCTAATTTTTAAAGTTTTATTTTGAGTCTAATCTGATATGAAAACAGAAGTGTTGGGGGGGGGGGGTATGCAACATGGGTGTTACCAAATCTTCAAATTATGTTCAGCCTATAGGTTAGTACTCTTGTCTGAAAGTGAATATACAATGTGGAAAAAAATGAGGTTTTAAGATATCTTCCTTTTTTTGGTCTTGTTTAGTGTTTGACACAAGAAGTACTTCCCTGTTAGTATGTTTATAGGTCTATATTAAAAAATTAATCCTGAATCAAGTAGTACAAGTAAAACTACAGAATAAATTTGGTTTCAATAGGTGGCTATTTTGTTTAACATGCAACCCTTCATAAAGAATGCTATTGATGCACTTCATAATACTTATTTTTAAAAACATTGTTGATGATATCACTCTACAGTAATAATATTTATAACAATAACTGTATTAAAAAGGTGTTCCTTCGTAACAAGACACACGACGTTGAAAACACTGTGTTACCATTTCCAGTCATCATTAGAGTCCTAAGAATAGTGGCTGTTGAGTGGAATCCTCATCGTCAAGTGTGTCTGAGACTAGAAGCACTAGGATGCCCAGTTTCACAAGGTATGTGGTCATTGCTATATTTATGTGATGATGCTAGGAAGGTAAATCACTATACTAGCAGACTACCCACCCTATGGGCGATTATTAAGTTAGCCAATGCAGTAAAAAAAAAAAAACATGTTGAATTTGCTTTAAGTTACATGTAGGGATTAGTGACACTAAACTCACTAATATGCCAATTTCAGTAATAGTTTAAGTCTTCCACATCACCAAACCACACCCATTGACAAAAACATACCTATAGCCACCTGATCTGAATGAAATTTTTGTGAGGACGTGCAGTGAAGTGCCCTAATTAATCCCTGAAAGTTTCATGAAGATCCCTTCAGTAGTTTGGGAGGAGTTAGGGTCTGCCCATACAGACAGACAGACACACAGACAAATGAATTGTGAATTATAGTGTGATGCAATGCTGTTCTTACAATAAAGGTTTACCACTTATTTATTAGACCCATTTACCTCTCACCAGGTTACTCTTTACCATGACGGCATTTAGTGAAGTTGTGTTGATGTCATTTAGCAGTATACCACAAAACAACAGATAATTTAGACTATCCCCTCAAGCAATGATAAACTGTAGATATGACTGTATATGTTGAGTTTCATACATATTATGTGATGGACAGAAATTTAACATACACTGGTTTAGATATTGTAGTGTCACACAACTTTAAAGTATGATCCAGTGCCTATGATCAACATTAATATATCATGGTGAGCTTATTTGTTCAGTTATGATATGAGGTTGTTCAGTTATGATATGAGATTGTTCAATACATTTCAAATTGGAAGTTATTGCAATGTGGAAACCACCCCGCAAACAAGGATAAAAATTTTCCAGAACTTTTTTATGCTATATTATGGATGTGAACCTGATAAGTAGTTCATTTCAATGATGTTCAAATTGACCATGTTCTTTAATCACAAGCTGATCAAATTTAGTGTCCCCATCCAAACTTTCAAACACTGCGGCACACTAAACCATATTACCTTAACCACAAACATATAAGCCATGCTATTTCATCATGTTCATGGCTTATGAGTTATGAAACTTTGTAGCATATTCTGCCTTAAATTGAACATAATCAATTGGAAATATTAAATCTCTGCTACTCATCCCAATGATGATTACCTTTGCATTGGGCTATCAGTTTTGTGGCATATATGTTTTCCAACTCTTTTTAATCTGATGGCTAGAATGTTTTTGCACCCAACTCCAAGGCGAGATTCATTAATCATATACTATCTATAACTCGAAGAATTAACACTAACAAATGGTTTTGATTAGTCATGGGTAAAGTTTAAAATATATAACTCTTGTCAATATGTATAGAGTTTGAGATAAAACAATTAAAGAAATGCATAATCATTACACTATCAACATTGAGAAATATGGAAACATTATCTTCTATTTATACAATACCTTCATTTTCAAATTTATTAAAAAGGATGATTAAAGTGTGTGTGTGCGTGCACAATCGTGCATGCATGCATGCATGCGCGTGTGTGGGTGTATACACGTGTGTGCATGCATTTTTGTTGTTGTCAAGTGTGGGTTCATTAGCTGTTCCTGGATTTAGTTTTATAAAGTTGGCAACTATGGACAAATACATGGCTTATTCCTGAATTTGAAGTAATTGCCAACATCTGGTATCACTATTATTAGAACTCTGAAATAAACAAGCACATAAATGCGTTTATATAGCCCACAAAGAAGTGATAAGAATTCTTCACTATATCATTGTTGAAAGCATGGAATGTGGTGACGTAGAGATCAAAGTCACTGAGAGAAAAAAATTTATGGAAATCCTTATGATTCCACTTATTATATGAATTATTTTTATGTTTAATTCTGCAGTTTGCCAAGCATTTCATTTAAAAAAAATCAATTTGGAAAATGTATGAATATGCTGGCTAACTGTTTTATTCTTTAGATCTTGTCAATTATGGGATACCTTCTGAAGATGTCATTTTTGAGAGGTGTAGGAGTTATTATTTATGTGAAAGCTTGGTATCTTTTTAATGTGGCCAAGTACAAAAGTTAAGGTGACAATAGCATTTTCTATAAACGGGATCAAAACTATGAATAGATTGTGTCAAGCATACTTTTGTGGCTCTATAAACTCTATTCTACTGACCTAGCAAGGTAACCTAACAAAGCATAGGAAATACTGAATAGCAATTATCAACTATAAGGCATCCAATATTCCACAGCTGATTTTTGGAAAGTTTTGTGCACGTGTATTGAATTATAATGGTACAAATGCAGGCTTATTGAATGTACAGTAGAGAAGTTATAGTAGAGCACATAATAATGATATGAGATGACAACTAAGATAAAAATAACCAGAGGCTGATTGCAACTTCACTTGCAATGATTAAACCACTGGTTGACCAACAAACAAAATTTCAGATGGCTGGATACATCATTGGTTTCCACCAATGTGTCTTTGAATTTCATTTATTCAAATATGTTAGTGCTAAAGTGCTTGGTGGCTCGTGGTTTAAAGTTTTGCTGCTATATCCAAGTAGCCACCATTGGAAAGGTTGACTTTTTTTAATGTGTAGCTATCACACCTTGGTATGAAAGTAACAAAAGTTGAAGGATTATTGAGAACTCCTTCTTTTCTCTCTCTACTATAACAAAGTTTGGTTGATACCACATGTCAGAAGTTGTTAAGAGTTACCCACCACTGCTTCAGGCCACCACCACTGCCTCAGGCCCCCACACTTCTTTTCACCCCACCAATGCCTCAGGCCCACACCACTGCCTCAGGTTTCCAGAACTGCCTCCAGCCACCACCACTGCCTCAGGTCCCCACTACTTCCTCCCCACCACTGCCTCAGGCTCCCACACTTCTTCAGAACCCCACCTTTGCCTCAAGCCCACACCATGCCTCAGGCCCACACCACTGCCTCAGGTCTCCATAACTGTGTCAGGCCTTCATCATTGCCAGAAAGCACACCACTACCTCAACCTCCCATCACTGCCTCAGGCCCCCAACAGTGGTTATGAGCATAGCTTAGTCGTGTGACAGAACTTTGGTATAAACCTCAGTGTGGATATACACAAGACTAAAACACAGAAGAGAATATTGCCTGGCCATGTCACCTGGGATGTAGCAACGTAGAGCTAATGATGCATCAACACTGGATTACAGAGGTCAACTCCGACCTGCACAATACTGCTTCTCTAACTTTTATTGACAGTGATTTCTGATGCAGGTTGAACCAGAATTGGTGTCATTGTCAGTGAAAGGAGAAGTCCCTTCAGTGGCTGACAGTGAGATCCTGGGCAGCTGCTCAATTCCATCACTTGAACCTGAAGCAATGGCAGTTTATGATTCCGTCAACAATGAGCTGCGCTCTGTTGCATAATACTCCTGCCTGGTTCAGTTGCGGGAAAGTATCACATGCATTGAGTAATTGGTTGAGGTACTCAACAGGAATGGCCAATGTGTCCCCATTAGTTCCCTTTATGGAATCAGAGCTGAGCAATCTGTGCTCCTCACTAGGAAAGAGGTCTGTCACCGATTCATTGATTTCATCTACAGCTGAATTGAGTGGTGCCAGAATAAGAAAAGGGAGGTAAGGAAAGCCAAGATACCAAGTTTATTTATATTCTGTCCAGCATCCGGGAAAAACAATAGAACTTTTATAAGTGATCCGGTATCCATGAGAGAGGAGCTAATTTTGGGACTGTCTCGGAAGAATTAGGAAAGTTGGCACCTATATGGTAGGGTAATGTCATTGAATTAACTATGCACCTCAACCTCAAAGTTATAACAATTTTTTGGAGAGCTGCATCAACATCAAGCAAAAATGGTAATTTAGAAAACATCTGTTTGGTGCATTATGTGGGCAGCTGCAACATTTATCGTCCCATATGGTATTTAATTGAGACCCGATGACCTTCAAACAGTAAATATCCAAGTCTAATGATTCCTTTCTGATTTAACATCTGAATGTTTGGCAATATCCATCAATTTCAAAACAGTTCATATTTTGAATATATCACATGCTGGCTTCCAATCACCATACCACGTAGCATCATATTCAGAAGAAAAACTAGTGTGATGAGTATATGTCAACACAGTCTACCTGTGCTTGGTAGATAATACTGAAATAAATAATGAATGAAAATTGCATATTATATATACTAGCATTCAAGTGCAGCCTTCGGTCACATTTCTTGCATGATTGTCTTATGTGAGGACATGTCTAATGTGATGAGATGACTTATAGTAGAACTTCTCTTACAGGAGGATATGTCTTATAGGAGGACATGTATTGTGGGAGGTTATGTATTATAGGATTACATGTCTTACAGGAGGAATTTCTTATTGGAGGACATGTCTTACTGAAAGGTATGTTTTACAGTAGGACATGGCATACAGGAGGACATGTTTTACTGGAGTTCATGTCTTACAGAAGGATGTCTTACCGGAGGACAGATCTTATTGAGAACATGTCTTACTATCTTGGGTTTGGCAATAGGTGTGGTTTTGTCATAGCTAAACCCACATAAAGTCATTTTGGCTACCATAAGCTAATTTAAGGACCAACTCGGCTAAATTTTGGCATATGGTTTCCAAGTAACAGGGTGAGCATTATTAATCACATGTGACTCAATCAATAGGTGTGGTATGGTCATAGCCACACTTAAGGGAAGTTGTTTGGGCAGACAAAGGCTAATTGAAAGGCTAACCAGGTTGAAATTTGAGTGGCTTATATAATGCTACATGTCAACATTGGCCAGGAAACACTGGGTATATTCTGCTAGTCTTATATATTTATGAGCTTGTCCCTCCATCTGTCACGTTTGGAGTGGAATTTGACTTTTTTTTAGGTGTCTAGCTACTTCCCTTATGAGTAGTGGACCTTCAGGATAGATGTTATATTGAGAACAAACATCTGGAGTGGAAGGACTGAGTAGCAGTAAGGGTTACATTATCCAGGAGAATGTTAGACATTTTGTGGAAATCCTTTACCATATCTCTACTTTTAGTGAATTTGACTAAATACAAACAGTACAAAATAATTTGTGAAAAGAATCCATTATAATGAGGAGGTTAAAATGTTAAAAAAAAAAAAAAAAATTGAAGTTAAGATAGGGCTACCATGTTTGCAGATTCAAAAAAAGAGGACACTTTACGGGGGGAGGGGACACCTTTTTTAACAGTGAACATTTGTGTGTGAATAAGTACCATTAATTAACTATATTGGGGAAAAACAATATCAGCTCTATCTCTAACCCTCTACCTGACTACAGTAAAACAGTGAGCTATTAATATTATTGATTTAATGCAAGAAAATAAATAATTTTGAATTGAAAATATCCCACCTTGACTCACTCTGGTTAAAGATTTTCAACCAACATGGAAGATGTGCAATCCATTGATTGATAATTTTGATCGTTTACTGTGATATAATAATAATAATAATAATAAAGTGCTCACACTACTGCACTGATTGCATTCTTACCTGATTTTTTTTGTGTTTTTTTTGGAGGTGTTTCCCTGAATTCATATGGGATTATAAATCAATAGCACCCATATTTTGCAACTGGGACACTAGCATTGGCACTCCACACCAACCACTGTGATTCTCATCCCTCTCCTCAACTACCAAAACCTGTCTTCAGTTATGGAGTGGATTTACTATTATGTTTGGGTTTTGTGGGGCTTTAAAGAAAAATTATGAAAACTCAAGAAATCAACCTTCAAAGGAGAGTTATTAGGATTTGCTATTGCATCTGCTGAGTGCACTGCACATTCAGTCAGGATAATTTGAAAGGGGAGAAATGCATTTAAAATATACTTAAGCTGATTGGAATATTTTCCTCCCTTCGTATTTTAGACATTTTTTGATTGTTTCCTTCAAAGGACAACTCCCTACCACTAACTACAAGATTTGGGTGGGGCATGGCGACTGAGAAAACATTAAACTTCAGTTTCTGCTTTTCCAGACCACCTCATTGTGCAAGTGTTACTAAACTGGACTAGTTGAAACAAAAGTGCAGCTTTTGAAGCAACAAATATTTTCAACAAAAAAAGGTGACCAAAATCCAGGACATTTTCAGATATTTCAAAACTCCTCCCAGACTGAAACCAAATGACCAAAAAGGAGGACATGTCTGGGTAAAGTTGGACTATATGGTAGGCCTAGTTAAGACATATCTTGGACCTAGAGAGGTTGGTATGCATACTCATAGCACTGGGGGTGACGTCGGCTAGATCCCACCAACCGATCAACTTCCTCTGGGAGAGTCAGGATAAAGTGACAAAAATAGTACTTTGATTAACTATCTGACATAGGCTGGGTCACACTTAGCCACACCAATCTCCTGGTAAACCACCAAAGATAACCCACTCTTCAGGATAGGCACATTCAACACAGTGGATTGCTTTTAGTCTCCAAAAATAGGGTAACTTGGCCATGTCAGGACAAAAATGCAAATAATTTATTTATGGTACTTAATGTACTGTTTGGGACTGTTTCTCAATCCCTTGGCTTCACTTTGAATTTGATTCAGTCTTCACAGCTATTCTTCTCCCTTCTCACTCCTGCATCAGTAGGGACTTTTTGTGGTAGTTCCTAACCAATCTTACACTACTGTCACAACAGTTTGTTAATAGCCTGTTAGATGCTGACACCACAGCTGTTCCTAGTTGGAAGATAACCCAAATGGTATAGAGATCTTATTAAGCATTTAGGCTTCTCAGGGCTGGTTGGTATCGTACAAATCCACCAATTGTAGTTAATGGGCCCCCTCCTCCCTCCCTAGTTGAAGTATTGGTGATGGTACATTTAATTGTGCCCTAACTTAAAAAATCTACTGACCATTCTGTCTCCTTCCTCCCTAATGGAAGTACACTCAAACTCCCCTTATCCGGACTCCCCACATCTGGGCACTCCCCTCTACTGGGCACCCTCTCTTCCCTTCCCCATCTGCAGATAGATGGACTGAGTTTCACAACAACACCACGTTCTGTACTGTTGGTTTCCCTTTCATTTAAAAAAAAAATTTTTTTTATTGTTCTTTTTATGAACATTGCTTTGCAAGATGAGAAAGTGATAACTGTGCCTTCTACTGGTAGTGTATTTGAAGAGCTACAAGTTTCTTTATGTGTTGACCAATGGACACCTGGCCTACAGAAAAGGACTGCGATAACTTGAAAGGAGAATATGGAATTGTTTATGAGCTTGATGAAGGAAAGTTAAAGGGTCATTTCTAGAAAAAGGCATTGCAGTGAAGCATTCAATACCTCAGACATCTCACTGCTGTGGCTGGAATCACGAGGCATAACCACATCATCTAGGATAAGATAGAATTCGGACTACTAATTTTTATAATATTTTTTTACTTGCAAAAATATATCATCATTATCTTTTGCTTGTGTGTGTACACAAATTATGTTTCACGCATTTAGTATATAATGGCATGAAAAATTTAGCTGAACACTAATTTATAATGGAGAATATATGGAGTGTTCCCAGATATGGCCATTTTTGAGTTACGGGCAGTGCCTGGTCCCAACCAGCCTGGATAAGGGGAGTTTGAGTGTATTAGGAATTGCATATTTTATTTTACACTACCCTGACCTTAGTCTTGGCAAAATCACTTTTCTAAGTTCAGGAAAGCTTCTTCTTCACTCTGTGTAGCTGCATGATGCTGATATTTAGTTAGATGTTGAGTATAAGAGCTGAAACTCACAAGTTACTTCATCTTTGATTGAGTTGATATCTTGTAGTTACTGAGGTGTTGCTAAGGTATCCCACCAATACTTCCAAATATATAACACTCTAGGGGTTTAAATGTCAATTTCCTTTGTCATAGTAAGAAATCAAATGCAGTTGCAAAAGTGTGAGCAATTTAACGAAAGAAATAATTTCAGATTTTTTTTGAGGCTAAACGTTTTTTCCTCTCCCATAATATTCAGGAAATTCATGAAATTCAGTAAGTTGATTATTGTTGCTCAAGTTTGTAATTGTCAGTTTATCAGATTCAAGTTGTGAAGTAAATTATGTCATGTATCTAGTAGAGCATGGTCCATTTGGAAATGTTCATTAGCATGGTGTTATCTAATAGTTTCATTTTTTAATTTGGATAATTATACTTGGAACCAGCTTGTTCTTCAATATTAGTGAACTGCCCCAGAAACCTTTTAAGTCCACTTCATATTGGCCAAGTGCTTCAGTAAGGTTTGGCATGTTTAATTGTTCTTGACGTTATAATTGCTTTATAGAGTCATAACAATGAGCAGGCAAATGTACTGTAATAATGGTGGTAGAAGCTAGCTACAACCACCTCCATCGATTCTTAATTAGTATATTTAGTGGTATCAGGAGATTCTGGTATCCCATATTTATGGCCAGGTATGATGTGAACTTCTCAGTCCAGCTCCCAAAAAAATGAACTGTTGCATGTAAGAATGCATTGATAATTAATGTGAAACAAATTTGGCTCATTTATTCTGGGATGATATTACTAACATCTACTTCTAATTTATGAAGAATAGCTCAAACAACTAAAAATCATATTCACCATTTGCTTAAATCAAAACCTTTTCTTGTAACAAGAGTTTTGTAGAAGTATATCTGTTGTTTATGTGTTGTTCACGCCGTATTTATGTTGCCTCACTTCCTCCAACAGTTAACACCAGTCAACCAACAATTGCTGATCTTCCAACTCTAGCAACTGATGTAGAAGTGTTACCATGTGTCCAACAAGGAACAAGTATTGGTTGTTCTACTGAGGGTCAATCAAGATCCATCATTGTGGGTGGAGTAGTGGGAGGGGCTCTGGGCATCCCAATTGTGTTTCTTCTAGTCGTCATGGTGGTAATATTATCTTGTATTGTTACAAGAAAGAGAAGGTATACGCATAGATAATATGGTGATAAATATACTGATGCATAATACTAGGTGGATTCAGTTGGAGTTGCCTCTATATAGTGGAATGTTTCTTTGTTTTGTCCACATTGATGTTCCTTCCAGCATGCATTTCTAGCAGTACCCAGCCTGCTTAGTGCTATGTTGCTTTGAGTAATACACAGTCTAAGGGTTGTAGCAAGGTTTGCAGGGTTTGATTTAGAGTAAGAATATCCACGTATTTATGGACTTGTGAAATAATAAATACTACTTTTTTTATTATAGAATATCTACAACTACTCTGTCAATGACTTACGAAAACTCTCAAGACAACAAGCAATGCAATACTCTATGTAAAGAGTGAGTTGAAGACACTTTATCTAAATATTTATTCTAAATTTTATCTTATTTCAATTTATAGGGAAATAGAATCTACTCCGATTTATGATTGTGTTCCAAGTGGTTCCAGGTATGTCATATACCATTAGCCCTAGGTTGCAATAGGATTTTTTCCCCCTAATAATAATTAACAAGATGTGTGTATTACAGCTTTGAAGAGTCTCTGGAGAACAACTTTATTAACCCCATATATGGACAGTAAGTTATGACATACTAGAATATGATATGCCAATAGCCTTCAAAAGATGACAAGTTTCTCTAATTTGGTATATTGTATATAGAACACTGTCCACTCTTAAATGATTATAACTTTAAGAATAATAATAACTCTAGGGAACAATTTCTTGGAGAATTCTTCATTTTATCTATTAGACATCTTTAAGGCAATTATCACTCACAAATGTACTTTTCAATCAGGAGCATACCCTGTAGTTGTGCTTGTGGTCAGCTCAGCCACTTTATGGTATCTTTTAAATACTTCAAACTTAGGTAATCCTCTTTTCCATCCTCGAATCTCCTTTCCCCCCTAATAAAAATTCCTGTATGAAACATTGTATGTTATAATCAACCATCAATGGATTGAGACTGCATCTAAGCAATGAAGTAACCCATTGTCTTGTAGAGCAACTCATCACAGAGATATCTGCCAGAAGAGAAGGGGGAATGCCCTCTTATTTCTATCTCAAATCTCTTGCTAAGCACTGGTTCATCATTAAGTAACACCAGAGCTTCTTGCATTAGAGACATTTGTGTTTAGACCCCTATTTGTTTTGATTATTTCTTCAAAGTGCTTCTGTGTTGTGCACAACCACCTTGGTTAGTCTCACAAACATTTCTTCTCTTGACTCAAATTTAGTGAAACCCAATCTTCACTCATCTCTGGATAGGAAAAATCTTTCTGATTCACAGAATTATATGAGAAATGCACATCCTACTAGAATAAGTAAGGATATTGTAAAACTTCATCATATGTCCCAGTGTCTCAATAAAGTACTGTGGTACACATTCTTCTTTTGGAACCAGAAAAAAAATTCCTATTCTGCAGCTCCTATCTTTAATTATAATAGTATTTTTTTTTTCTCACACTGACTAGTTACTAAAATATTTTTAAGCTTTCAAAAAAAGTCTGTCATTGTTATTCAGTGTTAATGTTTCATATCAAGGAAGAAACATTGAGCAGAGGCATGGTAAGAATTCTGGCTATGGTTAAACTACTTTTATCTATCAAATATTTCTTTAAAACATTTATAAGGTTGCTTGTTCATGAGAAAAATGTTATGGTTGAACCATGGAGCATCCGAATCTTGTAAGTACTGCTGGAGCCACAACCTGTCTCCAAGTTTCTAATGCTGGAGTGGAGTGTGCTGGAACAATTTCAGAATGTGGAACTGCTCCAATATTTCTTGTGGAGTGCTTTTCAAGCTGAAGGCAAGAAGGCAAACAACCACATCGAGGGGGAATTGCCACCTGAGCTGGACAGCCAATGACCCAATGGGCTAGTTTTAGCCGATTAATGAAAACAACTTTTGTCTTCCACCCATACATATCTAATGTAAAAGTCTTGTTGCCATGCTCCAGTAATTTGGTAGGGCCCACATATGGGCTGGCTCCAGGGTGGCATACGATGTGGATCTCTCTGCATGAAAACAAAAGCATTCTTATTAAGATCAGGGACACTATAAAACCATGTTGTGAAGTAGAAACTGGTGTCACTTAGCCTGAAGTGCTGGGAGGTAAGTATGGTCAGTTGGTGCAACAGATCATGTGGGGATCAAAAAATCACCAGGTACTGTGAGAGAGGAACCATAAATGAATTTGCAGAGGAAGTTCCTAATTCTCCTTGTGAATAGTTCAGATGCTAGCATAAAGTCGCTGAATAATCACTGCAGCATTAGGGATAAACCTGTGGAAAAAATTAATCATTCCCAAAAAAACTCCTGCATCCCTTACACAGTTGTGGATCTCAATAATTCCTGATGGTTGTAACCCTGTCAGGTAGTGGAGATACACAGCGTAAGTCAACATGGTGGCCAAGAAAATTGATTGAAGTTACTCCAATACACATTTTGAGTAGTAAATAATGAAACTATGAGACTGAAGTGTTGAGAAAATGACACTGATATACTCCTGATGTTCAGCCAGTGTAGAAGTAACCCCAAAATATCATCCAAATAAACAAAAATTGAGATCCTAATCCTGGCAGACATATGCATAAGGCACTGAAATGACTATGCTGCAATTTTTAGGCCAAAAGGGGTAATTATGGCAATGTTTGGAATGTCATCTTTACTGATTGGGATTTGATGATAATTCTTTACTAAATCAATTTTCCAGAATTTTTTGTTCCTGCTAAATTTGCAGCAAAATCCTGAATATGGGGAACATGGCCTTTGTCTAGAGTAGTCACACTGTTCAGAAAGCGAATCCAACCTGAACCTTTAGGCACCATATGGAGTGGGGAAGCCATAGGCTACATGAATGAAGGATAATCCCCAGAGCTTCCAACTTAGCAAATTTTAATTTTGACAGATTTAGCTTACCCCAAGGTAAATGCCTGGCTTTGGAATGACTGGAGATCTGTGAGTCAACACAAATGCTGGTCTCCATGTTTTACTAAGTTGGAAGAAAATTTTGGTGTAGATATCAATGGAAAATCTCTCAGCAGGTCAACAAATTTACCATCAACAAAACTGTTGATCGAGTGACCTACCAAAGTACAGCGGTTGAAGAAAGTGACAGCATTGGTTGTAGTGTCAATGAGCCTATGCTCCTTGAAGTTGACCATGAGACCATAAGTGCACAAAGATTGACACATAATGAAGGTTGTTTAACATTGGCAACCACAAAATCCCAAGAAAAATGCTCCCCCCTATAGTAGTAGGCACAGTACATGTGCCAAAGATGTGAATGGAGGATCCATTTACAGCTTGAAGGGCTGGTCCTGTAAATGCAACATTTCAACATGTCTATCCTGTAAATGAGATAGCAAGGATGTCCAATTGTCTTCTTACACTATGCCACCAGTTCCATAGCTCAAGGCTGGCACTTCACTCTCAGATTCAATTATTTTGGTAAGGGATATATTCGTTCTCCAATTAAAAATTTTTTTTATAAATAAAAAATAAAATTTAAAAAATATTAAAAGAAAGAATAGTAAAAAAAAAAAATCAATTGCTCCTTTGGTGAAGTTAGCAGAAACACAAAAGAGTTAACTGTAACAAAAGAATTATTGAGTTTGGTAAAGGTTCAACCAATTCATTTTAGCTGAAAGAATGTGTCTGACTGTGTCAAATGGCCCTCTGAAAGTATTTTCCAACTGTGGAGTCCCCCTGCTCTGAACGGCAAAGTACTTATTCATTCCTACAGATCAAGAAATGTGAGTAACTTCCCTTGTGGGAGACTTTAATTTAATGGTATTTCATAATACTCTATCTTGTAGCCTTTTTAGTTGAGAAGAGTCCCTGGCTGATGTTCCCTACCCTAAGAGAACAAAGGGTGATGAAGTTGGTCAAACTGGGCACAAGAGAAGTTTTAATGAATATTGGAGAATTAAATTTTTGATGGATCACAATTGTCCAACTGAACATGGTAGTACTTATGCAGAGGTCATGATTAGCATGTTGTGTGAACAGCAATTCGACTGTATAAAATTTGACACCATAATAAAGTATATTTCTCGAAGGCATGCAAATCTAGATTCTTATATAGATGGAAGGAAGAGGCAATTGAAAGGAAGTATATGAAAGATAGATTATAATGACAGGACAAGATATTCAAAGTCACTTCTGTTAGCTCCATACAAACTTTCTTTAATTATAGGTAAAAAAAAAAAAAAAAATGCTGTTATCACATGCCAAGCATTTGTGAAATTTGCTAGTGCAGCAGGCACATCCCCAGATATATTTATGGAAATGCCATGTAGCCGATAAACAATTATGAGGAAGATGGTAAACCATGCTTCTTTTTTGAGATCTAAGGTTTCTAAGTCCATCAGTAAGTCTTTATTTTGGTCTTACTTAATAGATGAAAGTACTGATAAAATGTTACAGAAGAATTGATATTTTATGTGGATTATGTGGATTGAACAAAGCTTGTGTTCAAACAAAGCTGTTAGGTGTACTTCCCGATTAGAGGATATCCCAATGCACAAGCAATATTTGAAACACTCGCTTCTGCTTTTGAAGAATATAAACTTCCAACAGATTTATTGGTAGTTCATACTAGTGATTGTGCCTCAGTTCATTAGAAATTCAGAGAGGTGTTACAAAAAAAAAGTTAAAGATACATATAACTCTAAATTCTTTGTGCAACATTGTTCAAATCATAGGTTAGTTTTAGCATCTAAGGCAGGACAGCAGCATATAACATGAGACATTGAAGATACAATGTGATATACTGGATATTTAAAAAATATATTGATGTTTACACTTCCGACTTCAAGTGCTTTTGGAGCTTACTGAAGAGAAGTACAGAAAGGTTGTTGCCTACAACGAGATTTGATGTTTATCAATGCATAATGCATTAATAGGTTGGTTGAGCTGCATTCAAAACTTACTCAATATTTTTATGATGCTTCCAATGATTCTTGCAAGAGAGCTTCTGTGAGAGAACAGTGTCTCATGCTCTGAAAAAATCACTGAGCCCAACTTTCTTGTTTACAGTTGCTTCTTATGTCCTCAGGTCAAAGTTTCAGCTGATATAAATGTTGCATGTCAAAGATGTGATGGGCTTATTTATCACTCATATTCTAAAAGTTCTACACTAGTGAGGGCATTAGTTTCTTGTATGTTAAATGTAGTACGCTATCTCAAGAAATACTTTTTTCAGCTGAAAAACCTAGATTTGTATTGTAAAGAGGGAAAATTGAAATTCCCAGGTGATGCTTTTAATCAATATTGGAAGGAGTGCATGGATAATGGTTATCTTAGTGATCAACAAAAAAAAATTCTTTCTAATGGCTTTGCATTTATCAAAGAAACAGTTTGATTTCTCTTTTCCAAATTCCCAAAAATTGACTTTATTTTTTTACCATTGTTGTTTTGTTTATCTAGCATGGCGAAAGCACAGATCAGTTGATATAAGAAGAGTTGTGGATCATTTTAACAACAGTTTTTTTCTCATGTGAGAATGTGGAGGACCAATACAGGCAGTATACTAATGATAGCGTTTTGGATTTTGAATATGAAGAAACTGTCACCATAGATCCAGTGGCATTTCAGTATCATTTGTACAACTATGAAGAATACAGAATTCTGTCAAAGTTTTCACTTCTGATACTCACTATATGTCCGGATAGCTGTGAATGTGAAAAAGGGTTTAGCATCATAAAACATGGCAGAAATGAGCTTCGAATGAACATGACTGAAGAAACATTAAATGCCTGTATGACTATTGCAATGGAATCTTGTTCAATTCAGAATTTTCCATTTTGACAATTTTGTAATTTTTTGGGTAGATGAAATTTTTTTGTATAACTCATTTTTCTGATGTTATTTCTCCTCTCATATATTTCTCTTTTATATTACGTTAATATAATTTGAATATGTACAAAAATGTATTAACAAAACATCAGCAAAGTTTTATTATACAGTTATATTACATAAAATATATTCAGAACGTAATGAAGGAATAATAGTAACTTCATTCTCTCTATGTGGCATCTAAGATTCTATTGTAGTTTTCTTGTTCCTTTCAACTCCATTATGCTCTTCATCTAAAGGTATAAAGAGAAAATATTAACTAATTATTTTATTAGAAATCTAATTTAGATGCTTAATTATTATGTGGCACCAACAAACATGTTAGTGCCTTTCCTAAACCTTACTGTGGAGACAAAGCATTTTTTGATGGACACCCCTGGCTGGGATTATACTGACTTGTGCACCCGAGTCTATTAAGAATTTACAACCAGAAGAACAGTTCTGATTATGTTGACGAAGTTTTTGTGAAGGCCAACCACAACTGCTACTATAATGATTGTCCTGTCCATTTTCTGGTGCTTTAAAATCCACTTCTGCGACCTTACTACTCCAACAGCAAGGGGACGCATATTTGTATGTATTTTTAGCCAAATTTTGCATGATAAACACATAGCTGAGAAAAGGACCTGTATCTTTCTTCTAGTAGTTCCCTTGGGTTTGACTTCATGGCGACAACTAAAAGATGATATCTTGTGAGAGGACTCAATACTAACTACTTGCTCACCCGTTATGGAATCTTAAATGAGATCTGCTCTTGTAGCAATGTCATCCAAGTCTGTTAGACCAGCAGTTTCTACTTTCTTCCTTAATTCTGTTGGAAAAATATGGAGATAAACTTTCTTGAAGAGAACTTTCCAGCCCATGCATGTAAACTAACATATCAGAAGGTTTCATGTCACCCAAAGAGTTAGCATCCAGATGCTTACCCAATTTTGTTCATCAGAAAGACCATAGGTAGCCAATAAGTGTAGAATTGATATGCCTCTGAACAACTGAGTCCAAGCTGCCACAACATAATGATATTTAGTTGGGTCTACCATAATGTTTGTGATACCAAATTGGGCCTCACATTGGATGAACCATAACTCTGGGTCAATGGAATCAAAAGGTGGGAGCTTCACTGTTACCGCTGCAAGAATGACTGAGTCCACTGGAAGGTTCATCATTATCTGTAGTCACAAAACACTGACACTGTCAGTGTCACCACTAGCAGCAAGAGAAAAACTTATTGTCTTTTTACAGTACTCCTCTTTTGTTTGCTATGTTTGATCATATCTGTAGCTCAGTCAATTTCAGCCATACTCTTGTCTCATCATCTAGCTCTATCAGTCCCTGTTCTCCATTAGGTGGTCGGTATAGTGGGCAGGCCTCAATGATGTATCTCACAATTACAACAAAGGAATCAATATTAGGTAAAGATCATTGCAATTACAAGTCAGTTTTGCAATCCTAACAAGGCGGAAAATATCCACTGCTACACTGTTTGGCATGGAGGAATTTATACCTGTTGGTCATTCTAGTACTTATTTTTCTCCCACTTCTCCAACTTTGGACCTATATCCTTTCTTAAACCAACCAGATTTACTAAGACAGTTCTCATTTCCAAATAGTGCATCATTATAAATGATCATCCCATAGTTAGGTATATCCTTTTCGGATTACTGGGGTCTGCATTGTTTGCATTTAACCCCTTTCATTTTTGATTATGCAAAACTTCAGAGGACTTTAAGCAATCTTGATGTAAACAATTCCTTTCATTCTACTATAGCTACAATGAAGACACGTTTGCCACAAAATTGAAGAGAATGCACCAACTGCCCTTTGAGTCTCTGACTACATGGAAGCACTCTCTAGAGGGTTTGGCACTGTCATGATATGTTTCTCTGTGTCAGAGGGGGAGGATTTTTCTTTGTCTTGGATTTTAGGTGATGAATTCCAGAATCATGCATACCTTTGCACCAGTATTGAAATACATATTGTTTGTCTTTCCACTCAATACTACTGTGTACTTCATGGTTCTTCAATCATTTCCTGCACATTGCCAAGTTAGGTGAAATCCCGTCTTACTATACAATCTCTACTCCTGGCCCTGGGGTATCTGTATATGTATTTTGAGGTGTATTCAAATCTTGTTTTGATATATGGTATATCCTACATGTAATTCATTCCACAATGATCTTCAAAAAATCAGATCTGCTCAATTTTATTCTGTAACATTGTGGTTAAAAGTTTACTTTTTCACACTTTCTGATATTCACTTTTGTCCCCCTCCCCTCCCCCACCCACCCTCCAAATCTTTAACCTTTTTCATTTTCTGAACACTTAACATTTCATTTTCTTGCAATATGATGTATTTTAAGTATGCTGAGTTATGTGCTTAATTTCATTGTTGTTATGGGCTAAACAGTGCGTCAAGATGTTAGGTTAAACATTGATTGTACTTAAATAACTGAATAAATTAATTAATCTGAACTGCTAAGTTAAACGTTGACCATATATATAAACAACTCAATTAACTAATTGGAACTGTCAAATTAACCTAAACAACTCAATTTACTAATTGGAATAATCAAAATTCTCCACCTATCTAAAGCATGCCAACTTTGGACCAAGTAATAGGTCTGGATTACATTATTGATATGATATTGAATAAGTGCCGGATCAAATCAGTTTGAATAGCATGTTAGCACTGCTGCTACTGTTCTAATATAGAGGTCTGTCTGTGTATACAGTAACCAGTCAAAATTCTACTATTGATACTTGTAGCACTAAATCTAAAGATGATTTTTAAAATCTGGTGATTAAATCTACTGAGGTAAGTAATGAAGTCCCAGGGGTGCCAACATAATTAAACAGTTAGCTCCTTTTCTTTAATCCCTAAAATGCTATTTTTGAGCAACAAAAAATTCCAAAGATCCCAAGATTACTGTTGAGCAAACTTGTGCTCTAACGCATCCATTCATACACAAATATGTATTAGAATGTTTGTATACCATAATACATGGAATTGGATGCTGACATGTTATGAATTGTTGTAATCGCACTTTTTCACCAAGGTGAAAAAAATCCATTTCTGTTAATGCTTTATAGATAAAACATGATCATTTGATATTGCATTGCAATTAAAGTAGTGCACGTCATGACATGTGATGATGAAGGCAAGGTACCTTTTTTACAGCTTCAAAAGTGGATTCTCAAGGACAGGATGTGATCATTACAACAGAAGCCAAAGTTTTCTCGGTACTTCTAAATGCATACCTTTATAGCCACCTGGTTAAGCAACTTATTTGGCTGAACAATAAAATCTCTTGAAATACTTCTAATGCTCATATTTGAGACTCTTTTAGGTAATATAGAAAAAGACATGTAGGATTATTTTGATGATCTTGTATAACATGAGAACATTGTTAGAATTTAATTTAGCAATACTGTGGGTGTAGTAGAATGCAACCAAAGTAGGTTGCTTAACTCTTAGATAGGTGAGCACAGAGTTTCTAGCTCCAAGGATTACATTTATTCCATCAGAGTTAAACTCAACTAGAATAGCATAGTATACCAGTCCATCACAATGAAATTGTTATTTAGGGCTCAACACGCCACCAGAGTAAGTTTATTGCACTATATCATGCTTTTAAAAAATGCATCTAGCTGGTCAAATAACTGAATTATTATTGTACACTGCTACTGAGCTGTAATTTGATTGTTTTCATCAGTGTGTACTGAATAATTGTGATTACTTCAGTTGACTAAGAAATCTATCACTGATTGTGCCACTCCTTCATGATAGTTACTGTTTTAATACAGTGGATGAAGAAATAGGGCTTTTATTAGAAAAAACACTTTCCAAACAAGCACCCGACAATATGTAATTGCCAAGAAAACACATGACATTGCAGCTAAGAAATCAACCCAAAATAGATTCTCACAAAGATGTCTATATCAATTTCTATAAGGAACTGGGACCAAACTAGAGAAATATGGTATACTTTCGGAGTTGAAAATGGATTTAGACAAGCATGACTATGAATTTAGTGATGTAGATGCAAATATTATGGAAAATAAGTTGTTAGAAAGCCAAAAAACCCCCAAAAGCTTGAAAAGGTTTGGTAATCTTGCCACAGAATTTTAAAGACATACTTTAACACTGCATAGTTACTGTTGGAGATCCATTGGACCAGGAAAATCACACGAATATGAGGAGGTATTTAGATTTTCACTAAATGTTTAGATAACGTATAAATCAATATAGAATTATCATGTGAAAGTTGCCAGCATCATTGAATGAATATGCAGGTATATATGAGGGAAGAACACTACTAGCACGGGAGAATATTGGCACCTTAAGTAAAACTCAGAGTTGATATGTAGTTTATAAGTGATTCCTACATAATTTCTTTGTTCTCACATTTAACACAATATAACACACTGTATCTTCACCAAACCCTCCCCCCCCCCCCCCACTTTACTACTGCAGTGAGTTGTCTGGCAGCAATGGAAATGAGTTTGGGCACTCTGGGAACCCGAGGATCACATGCTCCACTGATACAAAAATAAACCAGAGAAATGTGATGGTACACAGTCCCAGAGCCAAATCTACTGGTATGCTTGAACATATCTACAACAGAGCACTTCCTCCATTTGTATCAACCAGTCAAGAGCCACTGCCACAGGAGTATGAAATTCCAATACAAACTCATTGAATCTCAGTTCTCATTGATCTAATTACTAAGATGTTTCCTATAAATGTTATACTTTAGTGTGTCACAATCACTAATTTACAAGGCTGGTGGAGTAGGAGGTGCAACATTCAATGTTCATTACCTCAAGGTCCACGTCACTACAGCCATTTAAAAAGTTTTATTTTAGTGCCTATTATGGTTTTGATCTTGATCATTAAAAATTTTTTTTATTATTGAAAGTTTGTTTGTTGTACCTTGTTGGGTTTTTTTTTTGGTTGCTTGATTTATTGATTTTGTTTGTTTAAAAAATTTTTTTTTTAAATCTGATTATTCATATTTATATATATATATATATAAATCATGTTTCATGTTGTCATTGGCCTGGCATTGACCATTAGAAGACTGCTTATTTAGTTTTTATGTGAATGGAACTGGTGTCAAATCTTGCAAGTTTTTCCCCATAGTGCTGGGCGGAAAGTTACTATATTGAAACACTAGTTAACTCTGAAGTGTTATCACCAAACAGAAATAATGTAGATAAAGTATCTTCAAAATTCATACTATGTAATATAGTTTTACTCCAACATATTTCATTATTTTAACTCTCATATAAGCACTAACTAATAATACATATGATTAAGCAATACTGCATGTTTTTCTCCAGAGGCTTACTGATGCTACAATATAGGTAACAGGTTTATATAATGGTTGAGTTTTAAAATATCTCAGTATTGCAGTACTATAGCTTCTTTGGGTTATTGTGTTGGCTGGTCATACAGGGTGGGGGATAATGATTCATAGGTATTGGATAGACGAGATGAAGGGAGATCCTGTTCAGTCATGTAACTCTCTGCCATATTCTCTCTTCTGCATTGACAAATAATAAGGGGGGGGGGGAAATAACATAACAAAATAATCATAAAAGAAATGAGACATATTTGACTTAATTCACTTCACTGGCACCAGCTATCAGTGTGCACTTGCTAACACTGTAATTTTGGATGCAATAAAATTTATGTGGATATGGTACTGGTTGTATCTTTGACAATTTACATGGAAATGAATGCATGGAATCACTTTTTCTTAAAAAAAAAAAAAAAAAAAAAAAAGCAGATGAAGATGGAATGCAGAAGTGATTCAAAGTTATCAAGATCAGAAGAGGTGAACAGATTGATGAAGCAGTTTATCTGTTGTTCAGGCAAAAAAAGAGAGTCTCAGATAAATTTTAGAGCAGTTAGTCTTGTTAGTTTAATCATAGAAAAAAAAAGGGGAAAGGGATTGAAAATGATCTTCTCTTTCGGTTATAGGAATGTTACTGAGACTATATTTAATTTTAAAGCAAGTTCCATAGACATGTAAATATCCCACAGAATAACACTCCAACTCTATATCTATATTCACGAGATATAAAGAAATCAATATAATATACAACATGAAAAGAACTTTTAAGTCCCTTATTAATGAGTGAAAAGGATTTTTTGAAAATAGTGTTAAAAAACTAAACTTGGTTTGAGACAAATTATTTCTACAAACTACTAAATACCACCCACTTAGCTACCTTCAGCAACTTAAAAAATATCCTATGATATGCTTATATCAGATTTTGTTATAGTAATGAAGGAGTAAAGTAGACAGAACTTAATTTTTATAGCACAGATGTGTGTTGGCAGTTTTGAAACACAAATTTTTAATATATTCTCTTATTTGTTTGGAAAAAAAATTCTTTGAATCCTCTATAAAATAAACTGGCTGGACTGAAGGTGGGATTTCCAGCAATTTTGTTACTCAGAAATAGCCAAACCTGTCTTTTGGCGATAGAGCACTGTAAAAAATTGGGTCCAAACACACATCAGATCACATGTAATAATTGATCCATAGTTAATATTCATTGTAAAAATGTAGCCTCCTAGTACTGTCACACTTTTAAAGATGCAGGAAATATTTGTCATGCTTTATGGGTCAGAGCTGCTGGTCAATAGGGAGAAGTTCACCCACTAATTTACAGCAAAGATTGTCACTAACAACACTGATCTATAATTTGTATATAAAGGTGGCACAGATCAGCAAGATACTGCAGCTGCTATTTTAGTCATCATGCGTAATAGGAGTACAAACATATCAAGTTGCAAAATCTGGAGGCAATGATTTAGAGATGTAGAATTAGGCACATAATAATTGAGTGCTCATGCCTTGTTCAACTTTTCTTGGGTAGGTAATGATCTTTTCTTATTTCTGTAAGTTTTGGGGAAACCATAAATCTCATTTTCCCCCCGATTATTTATAATTTTTTTTCTTTCATTTCTAGTATATATACATATATATATACATACATATATACACTTGTATGCATGCAAATACACTCATACACACATTCTACACATATATAGACACATTGTATGTGCACATATATATACACATACATTATATGTACATAAACACACACACAGGCCTGCCTACCCATCTGCCTGCCCACCCACCCAACACACACACTCACCCTCCATACAGAGCATTGTTGAACTGGCGCTCTGGAATATTCTCATCAGTTTCTGTAGATGGAACTTGCACACTGCTATATTATACACAACAGTCACAACAATCATGAACAGCTCCACTCAGAAAAGTAAAGGTGATTGAATTCTAGAATAAATACTGTTGGAAATGTCATAGTTTGATAAATGAACATTTGGATATGCAAATACCTTGCTTCATATGGTACACCATCACTGAGAGGAGTTGCAGTCACTTTCCCTCACAAATGTCAACATAAAGTGGCAGGTATTTTAAGATGAATATGCTGAACTCACTCAATAAAAATGGAAGTGACAAACTTGTGCTCTGGATAGTTTTCATCAGTCTTCGAAAATCTAATTTTCGTACTATCAATAACCACAAATAGTCTTTTTTTTTTTTTTTTTTTTTTTACATGGAATTTTTTAAAGTCTCATAATTTATTAAAAAAAAATAGGATCCAAAAATTTAATAGATTTTTGATTGTTTAAATTATGGATAAATGTATGAACCTAATCATATGAGGAAGTATAATATAGTTTTGCTATAATCAACACACTGCCCTCTTCAGTAATCTTTATCACTAATTTCCTTCTATACAAGAAACCATTTGGCAATTATATCCATATATATACTATTACTGTTTATTATTCACCATACTTATTATGAACACATACCTTCTTTTTTGTATGATAATCCAAATTGCTGCCACCAAAATGGCAAGTAGTGCTGCTAGAGTCAGGATACCAAATCCACCACCTACTGCTCCACCCACTATGGAGATTCTACGTTGACTCTGAGGAGACCCAGGGGTTGTCACTTCTGTGGCGTTTGGAACTAAGTTTGTACTTGTACCTGAAAAGAAAATAATTTGTTGAATATATTTAGTTCATTAGATAGTCTGCTAGCACTTTCTGTGAAAAGATAAGCAGTGAGTGAGTATGGGTGATGGAGGGGGAGAGTGGGGGTGGGGGGGGGGGGGGGGTGGTGGTGGATGGATGTGGAGGAGTGGGGAGCAGAGGGATAGGAAGGATGGCAATCAATTAATAATTTAAAATATAATATCCCTTGTTTCTTCATACTATTTCTGTATACAGTAACTATTGAAAGGTTTATCATTACTGGTAATAAAACAAAATAGATGAATATGTACAGTGCCTAAATTTTAGTTAGAGATTCTGACCAAACATACATAGGAGTCAAAATTCAAATTTCTTAAGAATAATTTATGACAGCAGAGAGAAATTTTATGTGGCTTTCTATGGTGGTATAGGTGGTTTAAAAAAAAGGTAATTCAAAAGGCTTCTAAATATGCTCTTTTAGGGGATGAAAATAAATATATCGCCCAGAGTGGATCTAGGGCTATGACAGGCTATGGGTGAGCAATTTTTAAAAAACCAAAAGTACATTGATGGAAGTCCCAGGTCCCAAATAAAAGCCTATGAAACATGGTGGGTGCTTTGAAGACATGTTGCAATCTTTTAAAACAAAAGTAAACATATGATTAGATCAAAGCGATTATTTGGAGTACCATTTTGGACATTTTTAGCCTTACACACAAAGAGTAAGAGGTATGGCCAAATGAGACCCACCCCATGTTTTCGCAGGGTTAAGTTATGTCTGCATGCCAAAGTTTTAGGCCTGTAGCTCCATTCTTTTTTCTGGCTAAAGTAACATTTTTTGGGTTTTTAAAAATTTTTTAAATTAATTAATTAATTATTTTAATACAGAAAGGGGTGTGGTCATATATATCTGCTTATGATGTTCCCCTGGTGACACTGATTCTAAATATATATATATATGGGTTTATGGGTCTAGCTCCATTCCTTTTTCTGGGAAAAGTACCATTCTTGATTTTTTGAATACAGAAAGGGGTGTGGCCTTATAGACATGCTCATGTCGTTCCCCTGGTGACATTGATTCTAAATATATGTGGGTTTGAGGGTTGATTTGTACAGTTCAAGCATGAATCGTGGATACACAGACAGGTAAACAGAGAGACAAACAGAGTATTCATACTTTCTCATAGATAGATATGTATGTATATATGTATATCTATATCTATCTATGTGTCTAGATATCTACCTATCTATCTATGTATCTATCATGCCTACATCATGTTACATTCAGCATAGAACTTTTTATTTTCCTCTGTAGTTGTTCAATGAGATAATCTTCTTTTAGTGCTTATGTTTGTTTCTATTGTTACACTAACTTGTTTCCACTATGCATCCATAGACTTCAATTGTCCAGCACAAAGACAAGGCATTGGTAGGTCCATCAACATATAATCTAAATATTCTCCCTTGAATGGTTTTCCAAAAGGTGTACACCTCAAAATCCATAGATGTGGTGAAGATCTGAAAGCATAATAATATACATACATAATAAAACATTCAGAGTTAGCTATGAATCAAAGTGTCCTTAAGTTGAATTTGATTATTTTATGTGAAAAGCGCCAAAATTTGTGGTTGTGATGCTCACCATGTAGAATTTTGCAGTAATACTGCTAAGAATATCCAAAAAAAATGTGTACAATTATATGGATATGCTAATTGTAATGTTGAATTTTCCTATACATATTTTATAAATAGAATACCATACTCACTGTTGGTTCACTTGTGATGGCATAGGTGTTAAAATTGGCAGACTCATCCTGCACTTCCAATCTGAAACTACTTGCAGGTCGGCTGCCTCGAGCTCTCATGTAAGTGAGGGATACCGTGGAGGTGAAGTTCAGTTGAATGTAGGAATTATCATAGCCCATAGCTCTAGATATGCACAAATCACTGCCTTCTATAACTGAACTGTCACCAGAACTGCTGACTTGGACTACAGGTGTCAAAAGCTCCTCATCATTTGTAAGTATTCTTTCAGATTCACATACTGTACATAATAGTTAAGAAATTAACACACTGAATGAAAGAAAAAACAATTGAGAATGGGCCAAACAGAAACCTAATCTATAAATAAGGTACTGAGTCTGACCTTATTAAAACCCTCATAGCTATGGGTACACAACAATAATTTGCAACAACAAAAATCTATGTTATCACATGCATGGATGTAAGGATGTTTTTTTTAGTGTGTTGGTGAACCCCTCCTAGGTGTTTGGACTGATTTTGATGAAATCATGAATGTTCTCTATGGCACCAGGATGTCTCTAAACATTTCTGGTTTCAACAATTAACTACCTATTGTGGCTGTAACAGGTATTTTTCAGTATATCTTGAATATGGGTAAAATTCTAGTAAAGAGTCACTGATAGCACACACCCACACCTCCACACCTCCATCCCCCCCCCCCCCCCAAAAAAAAACAACAAAAAAACAACAACGTAAATTAATTATTTTGAAGTACAAACTTTATTATTTTCCTTACTTTACACATGCCCCCCCCCCCCCCCCCCTCCCCAAACCCATAATTGTAGTTGCTGCAGCTATTTCCTCCTTTCTTGTTAGGGATTGTTTTGATCCTGTGGAAGAGAAGGGGGCAAGATGAAACACTGCAGCAACTGCAATTCTGGAGTGTTTAGGCATTAGGAAAAGTAGGGAAAGTTATCCTGGGGGATCAAGTGGAGCTGGATGTATTAGGGTGTTGATGTGAAACATATACTCTGTCCCATTTTTAGCCATTTCTGATATCCAAGTGTCACAAAAACTGGTTAGGTTGACATGTCAGAATGCAGTAAAGACATAGAAGTGATCCATTTTGGTATATTTGTGAAAACCACATATACATGGGCAATTGAAGCAGAGAGTGAGCACTACTTTTTCAGTTTGGGGAGCAGCACCCCCAATTTTTCAGAAGACCCTTGGGGTATAAGGTGGATGTACAGGGAGGTTCCCCCCCCCCCCCCCCCCGCCCCATTTTTTGGGGCACATTTAGTAAAAAAAAGCAACACAGCATTCATGGGTAATTTAAGGGAGGGTGATCACTACTCAAGTTTTAATAGCAGTATTGCTAAACTATTAGGAGACCTTGGTGCAAGCCACACTCCCTTGAAGATTGCCACACTTCCTCAATGCTGGTCCAGCCCCCTTGATGCAAACCCTAACCTTTTTTATTTGTCGCAAATTTTTTCTCATTTGCTCACCACATTCTGTATGCTGCTGTTCCAACCGCTGGGGATACGCTGTGTTGTTTCACTGGTGATGGAAGGACAGACAACATTCTACTAGTATAGAAGTGGTTGATATAGAAGTCATTTGATTTCACAGAAAAAGATTCACTTACACATTTTCAAGATGGCAGTCATTAAATAAAAATCAACGTCTGTGTTATGTGTCTTAAATACTGACTTGCTCCATGCATATGTAATGCACATTTTAATTCACTATACAATTAGAAATATACCAAAAAGAGTTGATGATACATTGGATATGTGCAAGAGTGGTTTGAAGGCCATTGGCCACACAATTTTTAGAGAAGGTAGGGAGAGGTATTGGTAGGCCAAAAAACAACTAGAAGCCATCTGAAGGATGGAGTCCCACAAGCTGAGCCAACAATTTCTACTTTTACTACTTTACAGGGTTCATGTGGTTCACAGTTTTGCTGAATATTTTGGAGTGAATGCTTTTACATGGTGTGGTTTGGTAAATGTACCACTCACACAAGTATAATAACTAGTTAGGAATGTGTCATTTAATCACAATAATATTAATTTTATTTCAATAAAGTAATTGTAATTAAATTAAAAAGGGAATGAACAGAAATTCACACACACAAGGTTATTCCTGTATACAAGAAATGGGTTTGGTCTTGAACTGAAACTAAATAATCATTCAAATATATGGTGTGGTGTCCTCAGATTATTGTTTTTTTTATTTTATTTTTTTTAATAACTAGTATTGATTACTCAAATTCACAGAACACTATATTTTATTACTAGTCTAGTCATTCATTCATAAAATAAAATGTATACTTACTTTCTAATAATAGTGAGTGTATATGCTCCTAGTTGTATGTTTGTAGCAATGTTTCAAGCATCTAACTCAGTAAGATTGTTACAGTACAGAGATGACTGAAAATGGCAATTATGAGAAAACTGGGGAAGTCCAAAGATGGAAGGAAACTTGATAAAAGATTCATAGTTTGCAACTAGCTACTGGTTATATTTTCAGCTTGACAGAATATACTTTACTGCCCATATAAAAGATTTCTTCGAAATTTGATTGTTAATGCACATCGTTGCAGTACTTCTGCCTCTATATCAGGAGGATGAGCATGCGGTTTGTCAATAGGTGTGGTTTGGTGACATGTAACACTCTAATTAATGTATTTGGCATGTTTATTAATTGTATCATGTTTGTTTGTTAATGAAATTAGTATCAATAATCCCAACATGTTACATAATGCAAACTAAACATAACTTTTACAGCAGGTGACCCACTTAAAATCGTCCATAGGGCAGGTTTCTGCTAGCCTTTTTAAAAACACTTATGTGGGTCAAAGTTAATGATACTGCTAAAATGGATTAAGATATTTATATCAACAGTAGTAGGAATATTTTTTTTCTTGGTTGGTAGTAGACTCATTGGCCTAAGTAAGCCTAACTTGGGCCATCTGCATTCCTAAATATTTGTCCAAGCAATTGTATTTAATAGAGAAATATCTCATGAAATTGAGCTGTAATTTGATATCATAAATCATAATTTCAGTTCTGATTTTTTTGCCTTTTATAACTAATTTAATTTCTCAACTGACTGCATATTACATACCACATTTTTAGATAAACAAAGTGAACAGAAAAATACTACACATTGTTCATTGTCCCAAAACAACATATTCCACCAGGATTTGATACAGGACAACAAGCATGCCTGGTTGGTCTCCACCCACTGTGCTACTGAGATAATCAGCTTTAGAGTTGACAAAAGAGCCTCTCTATCTGGTTAGTCTTGTGCACTATTTTCTCCCATGTTATTTATCTTAAAGAGCTTTCACTCTGTGCACTAGGACGGAGTGTTTACTATCTGAACAACAGAGATTTGGACTAGATAGACTTCCTTGGATGTAAATAAAATGTGTCCATGGATTAATGCAATCTATACTAGAAGTGCAGCAATTCTAATATAGCGATGTTAATGATATATAATAGTTATTTACTTTGTATCCAATGGATTGATTTAGAAATATAGCTAATTACATTGATATACACAGAAAAGCTTTATCCTATTGCTGTGCTACCCAATTTCTGCCATGGCTGAAAGCATTCCATTTTTTAAAAAATTTATAAGATCTGTGTGTACTTTATCTACTATACAAATGAAGACTGGAGAAAATTATATGGAATATGGACATTTTTGTATAATGCCCAACTAAAAAATGATTGATGACCAATGTATATCTTGTGCTTTCTCTGTGCAGCACTACAATATCCTAACATGAGAATAATCTAAATTATATAGAATAGCCATGATAAATTAGACACGACACACCTTACCACATAACACAAGTTTATCTTTGAGAGTGTCCAAGTCAAGCTTCACAATAACTCACTCAAATTTGAGAGTCTAACAGAATTATAAAATTAAGTAGACATGCTGTGTTGTTGTCTGTCCACTGACAGTGAGAGAAACACAGCATATCCCCAGCATAATCACAAAAATTTCCAGCAGTTTGCTATTATTTTGTAGAGATTTTTTCCAAATCCCACCCCCTCTCCCCCCACAGAAAAGAGGAAGAAAAAACCCCTTGGGGAGTAGAAAAGAAGGAGGAAATTCCATGGCAGGATAAAAAAATTGAGACCCTCTTGGACTCACCAAGTTTAGTGTGGCTCTTCCCAAAACAACCCCCCATCCCACCAAAAAAGGGGGGTGGGGAAAGCCTGGAAGAAGTGTAGGTGCTGTAAAAAAATTGGGTGCAGGTGGAGTGTGCATCTAATAATGTGATACTTTATGAATCCAGCAGTACTTGAAAATATTGGTGAAGTAAGAAGACTGGTATTGTTAAGGCTGGAATTCCAAACAGTCGGACACCAACAGTTAAAGGTAAGTCTAGCTACATAGCCATGGATAAAAAAAGAGGAAAAAGGAGCTCAGACCTAGATTCTGAAAAGTTATTTGAAAATTTTAATGCTTCCACAACCTTCACCAGGTCAAACTTTATATATCCTGTAATTTTCAAGTTAAGATACTCAGATATTTTAATTCTAAAAATTGACATTGTTTTTGATTTCATATAAACACCAGATAAGTCAGCTTCATTGAGATAACGGCACCAGATGGAGCGTATGCAGGGGTAGTCTGACCAGTAATTATGTTTATAAAATGAGTTGGTACTAGGAATGTGGCCTGGGATTACAATTGAAAAAATGGTTGCTTTGGTCCTGTTCTATTGATGTGAACTAGTATAAAAACTCGCCCAATGGGAGGTTTTAAAGTCAAGAACCTGCAGTAACAAACATAATTAGTTTACTTTATGTAACAAGTAGGTATTATTGATATTAATTTCATTTATAAAACCAACATGATACAAGTAATAAATATGTTAAGTTCTTGTGATATTTAATGTCCCATTTCACTAAACCAACCCATTGACAAACAACACCAATAGCCACTCAATCTGAATGAAAATTTCACAAGGATATGCAGTGAGGTGCCCTAATCAATCCTATAAGTTTTGTGAAGATCACTCCATGGGGTTGGGAAGATTTAGAGTCAGTACATGCACACAGACAGGCATGCAGACTGACACACAGACAAATGAATTATGAAGTGTAGTAAGATATTCACTGATATCTGCCTGCAGACTGTCTATATGTGTGTCTGGGAAACCCTGGACATGCAGATAAACGTGTGTGGCATTGGGAACTGCTAGACATGCAGATTGATTATGTTAAAATTTTGCATGAATGTTGATCAGATTGGGCTGAGTAAGCATTTTTCAGCATTTGGACTATTCAAGTAATGGGTCATCTTACTAAAACACTAAAATGGGGCATTGTGTTGACTTATTTTGATGAAATTAAGCATGAATATTCCCTATTTCCCTGGGATGTGATAATAAATTATTTTTGTTAAAAAAAATTAAAAAAAAAAAATGATATGAAGGATGAAATTGAATTAATGGTTTCATTTGGAGTCAAATAGGCATGCAGATCATAAATCTTATGGACTCCATTTATCATCAAGCCAGGAGGTCATCAACTCTATGAACTACAGATATGCTAAGGCAGAAAATTATTAATCTGTTGAATTTGCAATCCAGCAGTTATTTAGCGTGATTCAGTGTGCACTGTTACACATTGATATTTGTACATCTCATTGGCTCAGTGGGGAGAAAAAGCTGAAAATAACAATTGGGAAGCTAAGGTTGAATTTGAAGCAAAACATTTTTGGTAACTCCATATTTTTGATATGCATTGTGCAGTAAATAATATTAAGTTAGTGGTATATATAGAATGAGTCTGTAGTGAGTGCACAAATAGGTAATTTCATAATATGTGATGTAATTTGTAATTTGATATTACAGATCAGATTCAGTACTCCCTCGTCAGATGATCACTAGTTCACACTTTCTTTGCATTACTGAAATCAAAGGGAGTTAATTTGAAGAATTTGAACATGCTATATGTTTACAAAAGTTACGATCTAACAACTTTTATTGATTATCTAATACATTCCAACATATCAGATGATGCAATGATCCCTAAATTGACTTTGAACGCTAATTATGTGTCCCATATTTTGACATAACCTCAGTCATCAATTGTTAAAACTTAAAACTACTCAGTATACATGAGTAGAAAGCTACAAGTACTGCCTTTAAAAAATTAAAAAAAATAAAAAATTTTACTCACACAGGAAAATTTAAAAAATAAAGTTTGAAAGAATAGCAAAAAAATGATGCACATGCTGTTTTGATTCCTAACTCACTTGGTGAACACACAGTCTGATTAGTTTATTCTACTCATGGTTGAGAGAAACATAATCAGGTAGCATTTCTTGAGTTCCCTCTAAGTTACCCACAGGTATGGAAGGAACAAAAACAATACACGACATTTACGGGTGAAAGCTAATGGAAGGCAGATTTTCTGCTTGTGTATATGCATAGTGGGCTAGCATGTTACCTTGCATGCTCTTCACATGCACATGCAGCAAAGCTAACATTTTTCAAAATACAGTAAAATACTATGTGATAACAGAAAAATTCAGAACTATAGAGACTAGGAAAAAATTGTAACATAAAAAAATTGAGCAACTCACACTCACAATAAATAGTGCCCATGCAATGTTTCATAATATGCATAATAAAACAAAACTAAACAAGGCCACATACCTGGTGAGACAAGACATCCTATCGCCTCCAGTCTGAGACACGCAGCATTGACCAACTCGATTGCCACAATGCGTAGGACTTTAGTGACTATTGGTGATGGTAAAATTATATCCACAGTGTTTACTCTCCATGGACGTGTAAATACCTTTTTTTTTAAATACAAATATACAGGTAACATTATCTATTATGATAGGAGAAAATCTAGGCATTTCCGATCACAGATGTATAGAAAGTGTGTGACCAATAAGAAAATGTTCCAAAGATATATAAATGGAATAATCTCTTATCAAATGATCAATGAGCTTATCACTTGAAGGACAAAGTAAATCTCTATAGAAATTTATAGCATGCTAGGGGTGTGTAACTTGAGCTTGAAAATAGGGTGTTTTTTTTTGGACAGCTGGTTCAATAGACAGACATACAGACATCTCCTTTTACATATATAGGAGATATAATATACATATATATAATGTAAATATATACATATATGTACATATACATATACATAAACATACATATAATACATTTAGGTATAGATATAGATATAGATATATATACACACACATATACATACATATATACATCTATATATATGAAAGAAGACATCTGTCTGTCTGTCTGTCTGTCTGTCTGTCTGTCTGTCTGTCTGTCTGTCTGTCTGTCTGTCTGTCTGTCTGTCTGTCTGTCTGTCTGTCTGTCTGTCTGTCTGTCTGTCTGTCTGTCTGTCTGTCTGTCTGTCTGTCTGTCTGTCTGTCTGTCTGTCTGTCTGTACCATCATTCTGGCCAAACCGGTGGATGAATTTCTCTGAAACTCGGTATGATGATGATAGGTTTTGACCTAACTTAAAACATGGGCTAAAATTTCGGAAAATGGTTACCATGGTAATGAGAAAAAAAAAGCCAAATATAATATTTTGTTCAGAAAAACCCTTGGAGCTATAGGTCTAAAACTTGGTATGTATACACACAACTTAACTCTGAAGTAACATGGGCTGGGTTCCACCTGGCCACACCTCTTCTTTTCCTGTGTAAGGCTAAAAATGCCAAAAATTGTATTTCAGTAAAAACACTTGAACCTAGGGAGATAGACCCATGAACCCATATATATTTGAAATCAATATATTCTGGGGAATGTTTTAAGCACATGATATGTCCACACCCATTTCTGTTTTCATGTCAGGCCAAAAATAAGGTCCAAAAATGGTACTTTGACCAGACACACCCTTGGAGTGACAGATTTAATACATGGTATGCATACACAACTTGACTTTGAGAGTGATATGGGAGGGATCCCTCCTGGCTACACCTCTCCCATTGGTACGTAAAGCAAAAAGTGTAAAAAATTTTTTTTTTCTGAATAACGTTTGGAACAAATGGGTTGGATCTACGAACACACTTTAATGTATATTTGTGTTCATAAGTATGTGTGTCTAGGCATCTCAATGAAACACTTTGACCAAAAGGACCGAAATGTGGCATGTGCTCTCCAAGAACCCGGGCGAGTGCTATTAAACACATGTGGTCATGGTAATGGGTGTGATTTTGTGAGAACCACACACACAGGAAGTTATTTTAGCTAAATAAAGTTAATCAGAGACCAATCAGGAAAAAAATTTTGGCATGTGGTCTCCAAGTACCAGAGAAAGCATTATAGGTGGGGTTTGGCTATAGCCACACTCACTGGAAGTTGTTTTGGATATTAGAAGTTAATGAAATGACCAACCAGACTGAAATTTGGAATTTGACTTCCAAGTAACTGGGTGAGCATTACTAATCACATGTGTGTGTATCAATGGGTGTGGTTTGGTCATTGCCACACCCTCGGACATCATTATGCCTGCCAATAACTCATTTATAGACTAATTAAGCTGAAATTTGGCACATGAAGTCACCGGGTTAGCATTACTAACCACATGTGTGTGTGGCAGTGTGTGGTTTGGAATTAGCCACACCCACAGGAATTTGTTTTGGCTGCCAAAAGCTAATTACAAGGCCAACCAGGCCAAAATTATAGTGGTTACTATAATGTTTCATGTTGACTTTGGCCGGGCAATGCCAGGTATATGCTGCTAGTACACATATATACATATATTTATATACATATACATAGAACTCTAATTTTTAATATCACTTTTTCTAACAAGCTTATCATCTTACAAGTGGTTGAGATGAACTTTCTGAAATAGTTAATGGATGAAGACTTTCCTCTGTACCATTATCACCAATGTGGATCTCAAATTTGGTTATGTAATAATCAGAAGAATCATCAAATCCACCCATTTGGAGTATGAAAATATTAACATCCACTCCAAAAGTGACTTGGAACCAGGGAAGTTCGAAATAGTCACCAGAAGGGCACCACGACATACTTTCTAGTCTCCCATTTTGAGGAGAGAAACCATTGTGATAAGAATCTGCATCAAGGAATTGGTCCTGCACTCTGTGTGTACTGCCTGATATCAGGGATTGAACAGGGCCATCCAAACAAGATTCTATACAGGATAGACAATAATATTGCATTCTAATTCTGTCTGCTTGTGCCAATATTTGATACTTTTAGGTTTATTTTGGGAATTATTTTTAATAATTTGAATGATTGAACAGGATATGTTGATAGTTATAAAGCAAGTAAGATGAAAACTACTTCTTCTCTTCCCTTGCTGCCACTGTGAAGGATCTTTGCAATTCAGAAAAACTAATGATTTGCTCAATGCTTACATGTATAGAGGTACAGGAAAAAGAATATGATCTACATTTTTTTTTCAATGTTGGAATATTAAGTAAATAGCTGGGTAGCCACCATGTTTGTGGATTCAATCCTCACAATTTTCATTCTTATAAAATACTAATTTATTTCTTAAATTGTCACTTTATAACCTAGATTTCTAATTTACATAGTAAAATTTTAGTTTGCCAATAGGCATGTTGCATATATTCTTTGTCATTTTTCATGAGAATTGCAAGGACTTGGGAATAAATATTTAGTTGATGGTATGGGGTGCCAGCAAATCATATCCAGAAACTTAGTCCTATCCCTCTCTCTAAATACATGAATGCATACGTATATACATACATACATACATACATACATACATACATACATACATACATACATACATACATACATACATACATACATACATACATACATACATACATACATACATACATACATACATACATACATACATACATACATACATACCCACCCACCCACCCACCTTCGAGCTGCATGCACACAGAATGCACTCAGAATGAACACACATACATACATGCATGTATACATGCTTGCACAAACACACACATGAACCAAACATACACACTTGCATACATGCATACATATAATACTGCCTGCCTGACTGCCTGGCCTAGCCTGCCCACCTGGCCAGCCAGCTTGCCTGCCTACCTAGCTTGCCCATCTAGCAAAAATAAAAGCTTGAAAAAGTGTGATGGTGGTTAAGGCAATAGATTCCCAACTGAGGGTTGGCAGATCCAATGTGGTCAGGTATTTTCATTTTCCCTTTTTCCCTTTATTTTCCTTTTCCCCTTCTTTTTCTCCCTCTTTTTTTTTTTTTTTTTTTTTTTTTTTTCAAACTGGTATGATTTGGATAGAGCATTTTTCATCCCCCTTTGACCACACATTTTCTCCCAACATTTTCAATCACTCATAAAAAATAAAAAAAAAACAACTTGTAAAGTGACCCTGACCCAACTTTCAGGGTTGAATGCCAAGGATAATAAATGCTCAGTAATCATATTATATTTGTGTGACAGTATTAATCAGTGTTCAGTAATGGTATTCATACTTTTATATTTTCATACAAACCAAAATCCAGTTAGTACCAACCAGAGAGAAGCTAAATTTGTTAGTGTCTAAAGCTGCCAGAATTAGAAACTCTAAATGTATCTTATAAATATAATAGTAAAAGAGTATCCAAAATTTTTTATTGGCATTAATAGTTTACTGAATTGTTTCTTTTTTTTGGCCACATTTAGAATACCTCAAAGCACTTGGCTTTGGAAAAGCAGCTACTGAGATGAGTTGGTGGTTAGTGCTCCTCCAAGGTTAAATTTTCATCATTGCCACAATTTTCCCACAGTATAAATTTCTGACTCTTCTATCAGGTATCAGATAGTGATTTATTTCCTGTGGTTTATTTCCTGTGGTTTATTTCCTGTGGTTTATTTCCTGTGGTTTATATCCTGTGGTTTATTCCCTTTGGCTTTGGTATATTGGAAGATAAATGTAAGCAAAATTATTTTTTTTAAAAATAGGAAAAAAGGGAAGTCCAAAATTTCACTGTCATTAATCTTTGAACTGTAGCTAATCAAATTCTTCATAACCATAAGGATGTTGGTTATATAAGAAATTCAATATTGTGTTATCCAGGCAGAGTTTATTCTTGGCTAGTATATCTATCTATCTATCTATCTATCTATCCATCCATCTATCTATCTATCTATCTATCTATCTATCTATCTATCTGTCTGTCTATCTATGTAGATCTATCTATCTATCTATCGATCTATCTGTCTGTCTGCCTGTCTGTCTGTCTGTCCATTCACCCATCCATCCACCCACCCATCCATCCATCCATCCCTCCCTCCCTCCCTCCCTCCCTCCCTCCCTCCCTCCCTATTTCCCTCTCTCTCTCTCTATCTATCTATCTATCTATCTATCTATCTATCTATCTCTGCATCAATCAATCTATCATCCTTATATCATGTTACATTCAGCATAGAATGTTTTATTTTCCTATTTAGTTGTTCAATGAGATAATCTTCTTTTAGTGCTTATGTTTGCTTCTATTGTTACACTAACTTGTTTCCACTGTGCATCCATAGAGTTCAATTGTCCAGCACAAAACATTGGCATCTGCAAATCCATCAACATATAATCTGAATATTCTCCCTTGAATGGTTTTCCAAAAGGTGTACACATCAAAATCCATAGATGTGGTGAAGATCTGAAAGCATAATAAAATACATACATAATAAAACATTCAGAGTTAGCTATGAATCAGTGTTCTTAAGTTCAATTTGATTATTTTGTGAATAAATAGCTAAAATTTGTGGATTTGATGCTCACCATGTAGAATGTTGCAAAAATACTGTTAAAATTCTCCAATAAAAGATGTACACAATCATATGAATATGCTGGATTATGATTTGTAATGTTGAATTATCCCATGCATATTTTATAAAATAGAATATAATTCTCACTGTTGGTTCACTTGTGATGGCATAGGAGTTAAAATTATCAGAGTAATCGAGCACTTCCAATCTGAAACTACTTGCTGGTCGGCTGCCTCGTGCTCTCATGTAAGTAAGGGATATCGTGGAGGTGAAGTTCAGCTGAATGTAGGAATTATCATATCCCATAGCTCTAGATATGCACCAATCACTGCCTTCTATAACTGAACTGTCACCAGAACTGCTGACTTGGATTATAGGTGTCAAAAGCTCCTCATTATTTGTGAGAATTCTTTCAGATTCACATACTGTATGTAATAGTTAAGAAATTAACACACTGAATGAAAGGGGAAAAAAAAAATTGAGAATGGGCCAAACAGAAAGCTAAACTACAAATAAGGTACTGAGTCTGATCTTATTAAAACCCTGATAACTATGGGTACACAACAATAATTTGCAACAACAAAATTTTATGTTATCACATGCATGGAGGTAAGGATGTTTTTAGTATGTTGGTGAACTCCTTCTAGATGCTTAGACTGATTCGATAAAATGATGAATGTGTTCTATGGCCCTTGGATGTTGCTTGTTAGTAAAAGGTCATTGATAGCCCACACCCACCACTCCACATCCCCATCCCTCACTGACCCTCACCCTAAAAAAAAAAACCAAAAAAATACGAATTTTGAAAAACACTTCTAATTTACTCATTTAGAATGGGGAGATAGAATGCTGCAGCAACAGCAATTCTGGAGTGTTGAGCATTAGGAGAAGGGAAAATTATCCCATGGGATCAAGTGAAGCTGGATGTATTAGGGTGTTTAAGTGAATCATATAGTATGTCTCAAATTTAGCCATCTCTGATGTTTGTGTATCACAAACACTTGTAAAGTTAAATCATTTTATGTGGGTTACAGTTGACACTACTATAATAGATGAAGATATTCATAGCAAGAGAAGTACAAGTATTTTTTCTTGGTTGGTAGTAGACTTATTGGCTTAGGTAGGCCTAACTTAGGCCATCTGCATTCCTAAATATACGTCCAAGCAATTCTTTTAATAATAAATATCTCATAAAACGGAGTTGTAATTTGATATCGCAAATCATAATTTTAGTTCTGCTTTTTTCACTTTTTATAGCTTATTTGATTTCTCAAATGACTGCATACTACATACCACATTTTTAAAGATTAACAAAAGTAAACAGAAAAATGCTACTTATTGTTCATTGTCCCAAACAGCATATTCCACCAGCATTTGAATACAGGACAACAAGCTTGCATGGTTGATAATCCATCCACTGTGCTACCAAGATAATCAGCTTTAGAATTCACAAGAAATGGTTGATATCTAGTTGGTCTTGTGCACTATTTTGTCCCATGTTATTTATCTCCAAGTGCTTTCATTCTGTGCACTAGAATGGAGTGTTTAATAGCTCAACAACAGAGATTTGGAGTAAATAGACTTTCTTGGATAGAAATAAAATGTTTCCAAGGATTGATGCAATCTGTACTATATGTACAGCAATCCAAATATGACAATGTTAATGATATATATTAGTTTATATTTTGTATCCAGTGGATTGATTTAGAAATCTAGCTAATCACTATGCTACCCTTTTTCTGCCATGGCTGAATGCATTCTGTTTTGTTCTTATTAGATCTGTGTGTACTTCATCTACTAAACAAAGGAATACAGGAGAATATTATATGGAGCACATACATTTTTGGATAATGAGCAACTATAAAATGATGGATGACCAATGTATATCTTGTGCTCCCTCTGTGCAGCACCACAATATCCCAACATAAAAGGAATCAAAATTATATAGAATAGTCATGATAAATTAATCACAGCACACCTGAGCACATAACACAAGCTTATATTTGAAAGTGCTCAAGATCGAGCTTCACTATAACTCTAATTAGAAAGTCAAGAAAAATTATAAAATAATGAGACATTCTGTGATGTTGTTTATCCACTAACAGTAAGAGAAACAGAGCATATCTCCAGAAGAGAGAAGTGCAAGCGCCCTAAGGGCAGTTTTTCAGTATACAGTCACAAACATGTTCGGGTTTTCCCAAACCCTACAACACTCCAAAAAAAAAGAAGAAAAAAAAAAAAAGAAACAAAAAAGAGGGGATTCCCCTTGGGGAGTTAAATATAAGGAAGAAAATTCTTGGGAGAAGAAAAATTGAAACTCAAAACAACCATCACACCCAAGAGGGGGGGGGGAGAAACGCACTGGATGGGGGGGGGGGGGGGGGGGGGGGGAGGTGCTGGATGTAAAATAATTGGGAGGTGGAGTGCACATGAAAATGTGATACTTTATGAATCCAGCAAATGCTTGGAAATTATGGAGAAGTAAGAAGATGGATATAGTTAGGGCTGGAATTTCAAACAATAGGACACCACCTCTTATAAGCAAGTCTATCTTCCAAGCTATGGGGAAATAGAGGAAAAAGGAAGGAAAAGAAGCCCATACCTGGATTCTGAAAATTCTCTGAAAATTTTAATGCCTCCATTACCTTTACCATGTCAAACTTCAAATGTTCTATGATTCTAACCTTAACAGGTGCCACAGTTGAGTTGTGTGATACAGAGATATCTTAAATTCCTAAAAATTGACACTCTTTAGTATTTCACGTAAAAACTGGATAATTCAGCTTCACTAAGATAAACGCACCAAATGGAGTGTATCATGGGGTAGTAGACTGATCAGTGACCACACTCATAAATAAATTGGTCCTAGGAATGTTGCCTAGGAATACAATTGAAAAAAATGCTTGCTTTTGTCCTGTTTCATTTATGTAAACTAGAAGAAAACCCTCCATATGGGCGATTTTTAAGTCAACCACCTGCAGTGGCAAACATATTAAGTTTTCATTATGTAACAAGTAGGTATTATTGAATCTAATCTCATAAATAAAACCAACATGATACTAATAAATATGCTAAGTTTCTGCGATATTTAAAGTTCCATTTCACTAAGCCATACCCATTGACAAAACAACACCCATAGCCACTCAATCTGAATGAAAATTTTGCAAGGACATGCAGTGAGGTGACCTAGTCAATCCTATAAGTTTTGTGAAGATCCCTCCAGGGGTTTGGGAAGATTTAGAGTCAGTACGTACACACAGACAGGCACACAGACTGACACACAGGCTAATGAATTATGAAGTATATTAAGGGACTCACTGATGCCTGCCTGCAGATTGTGCATATGTGTGTCTGGGAAATTACAAATATAAAGAGTAATATGTGTGTCCTTGGGAACACCTTCAAGATGTGCACACCAATTATGTTAAAATTTTGCATGAATTATATCATATTGGCCTGGTTAAGCATTCTTCAGCAATTGGTAAATTCAAGTAAGTTTGCTAAAAATCTAAAATGGAGCAATCACATGGACCAATTTTGATGAAACTTGGCATGGATATACCCTCTGTTCCAGGGATGTGAAGAAAAAAAAATTGGTCTAAAAAAAATTTTTTTTAAATTATGGGAAAGATTGAATAGAGTTGAAGGGAAGGGGGGGGGGGGTAATAGTCAAATAGGACTGCAGATCATAAACCTTATGCCCTCCATTTACAATGAACCCCAGAGGTCATCAACTCTGAACCACAGATGTACAAAGGTAGGGAATCATTAATCTTGTGAGCTTGCAGTCATTACAGAAAAAAATTGTAAAGGTAATTTTATTTGTGATGAATTTATTGAGTGGCAGTCACCAAAAGACGGGTATTCTGGGAGTGACTATAAGCATGATTTTGTTTAAACAACCAATTATGTGTAGCTCAGGGTGCACAGATACACATCTGTTGTTATGTATCACATTGGCTCAGTAGGGAGAGAAAAAGCTCAATATAACAAATGGAGAAGTTAAGATTGTCACAGAAGCAAAATTTTCGTATAACTCCATACCTTTGAAAGGCACTGTGCAATAAATAATATTCATTTTGTGATATATATATAGAGTGAGTTTGCAGTGAATGCACAAATAGGTGATTTCATAATATGAGATGCAATTTGTAATTTGATAATACTGATCAGATTCAGTACTTCCTTGTCAGATGATCACTATTTCACACTTTCTTCATATTTCTGAAATCAAAGGGAGTTAATTTGAAAAATTTGAGCATGTTATGTGTTACACAAAAGTTGCTATCTAACAGCTTTGATAGACTATGTAATGCATTCCAAGACATTATCAGATGATGCAATTATCCCTTAAGTTGACTTTGAAAGCTAATTATGTGTCCCATATTTTAACATAACCTTAGTCATCAAAATTGTAAAGTAGGAAGCTACCAGAAGTGGCTTTTTAGTATAACCTACTTATATTAGCAAAATTTAAAAAATTAAAAGTTGAAGGAATAGCAAAATAATGATGCACACACTGTTTTGATGCATTACTCATTGGTGAACGTAGAGTCTTATTAGTTTACTCTACTCATAGTTGAGAAACATAATCAGGCAGCATGTCTTGAATTCCCTCTAAGTCACCCACAAATATGGGAGGAACAAAAACAAAACATGACATTGATGGGTGAAAGCTAATAAGAGCTTGGAAGGCAGATTTTCTGCTTGTGTATATATCTTTGTGGGCAAACATTTTAACTTGCATGCTCTCCACATGAACATACAGCACAGCAAATATTTTTCAAAATGCAGTAAAACATTATGTGATAGCAGAAAAATTCAGAACTATAGAGATTATGAAAAAAAATTGTAACATCTAAAAAAATTCGATCAAGCAACTCTCACATTAAACAATGAACATGCAATGTATTATAATATGCATAATAAAAATACAAAACCATGTAATGCCACATACCTGATGAAAGAAGACATCCTCTAGCCTCCAGTCTGAGACATGGAATATTGATCCAATTGATTGGCACAATGCGTAGGACTTTTGTGACTATTGGTGATGGCAAAATTATATCCACAGTGTTTACTGTCTCAGAACGTGCAAATACCTTAGTTGAATACAAATATACAGGTAACATTATCTATTATAATAGGAGAACATCTAGGCCATTCCCATCAACCATGTATAGAAAGTGTGTGAAGGAGAACGTAAGAAAATGTTCTAAATATATATAAATAGAATAATTTCATATCAAATGTACAAAGAGCTTGCCACTGTAAGGTCAAAGTATAATCTCTTTAGAACTTAATCCTATGCTCTTTGTTTGAAACTCAAGCCTGAAAGATTAACTCGGAGTCCTGGGCTAAAATGACTACAGAAGGGCTAGAGACACTAAATTGTGGTCAAAATAGGGTTTTATAAGAACAGCTGGTTCAACAGCAACTTTTTAGACAACACCTGGGATCATCTTCAAGGTTAAAATGTCATATTACAAAGTCAACTTAGTGAATTTTGGTAATTTTTGCCCGTTTTTGGTATCTAACCTAGAAGAATTAGAGATGGCTGACTATAAGACCCAACTTTTCAGAGCTGTCCAAATACAATATATATTCTCACATCATATTACATAAAAAAAATTCCAAACAAGCCCTAAAACAACAAAGCACTAAAACAATTAATGAAGTGCATATTTCTTATCACAACAAAACTGAGATATTTACATTCGATTAGCAACTACACATTCGAATAATAAGAATGTACCAATTTTAAATAATGTTTTGCACAAAATGTATATTACAGCGTGCACTACTCTAGCTAATATTCTATTAAAATCTCATTTTATCAGTGCAAGTGTAAGAAAAGGCTGTGGGATGCCTTGGGAGGCAAGAAAAGCTCTCCAACTAGTGAAATCTCTCCAACTTGAGATAGACATATAGTTGTAATGACTTTCATTTTTATTTTTATGAGAATAGCATTCTTTATCTATTGTTTTAGAGCTATTTTGCTATTAAACTTGCTCAACATTTTTTAATAATACAATATATATAGCAATATATATATTAAATCTTGAAAGTTCTACAATCTTTCCCACTATTATGACCAGCAATCTCTCGCTATTATGAGTTACACATAAAATATGGGCAAATATTAGTGAAATTCTCTAATTGACTTTTAATATGACCTTTTAACTTTGAAGATAACAGCAGGTGGTGTTGGAAATGTCACAATTAAAAGTATAGAAATTGAAATTGCAATCCTCAAAAAACCCTATTTTGTCCACGAGATTGTGTCTCAAGCCCTTCTAGAATTCATTTCGCATAGGATTCAAGTTAATCCTTAAGACATGAGTTAAAAACCCTGATATGGGGGCATTCCAGTTTCAAGTTTTGATTTCTTTATTATTCTGACATGCTCAAAGAAGTGTGTACTGGTGGGACCCATCCACCAGGAGTGATGATGTATATGCATGCTAAGTTTTAGTTTTCCAGGTCCAGGAATTTACTGTATCATTTTTAGTGTCATGTGCACAGGAAGTCGGGTGGCCAGGTGGCTAAAATTTTTGTACTAAATACCATTCCCAGCATAGGATGCATCTACTGTAAAGAGTGCTTTCAATTTGGTATGATATTTTGGTGATAAAATGATACAAAAACATTTATGAATACATACAATCAATGTTTAGCCCGACATGGCCTGAGGAAGAGGTATGAACCCAGACTGTGTTCCTCCCAGAATTACAACTTGAATGTTTGCCAAGTTTAGTTTTCAGGTATTTATAATTTATCGAAACTGCTATATTTTTAAGCATTTTTAAGCTCACACACCTACAGGAAGAGGTGTGACCAGTGGATCCACCCTTTTTGGGCTAAAACCAATGCTTGGTATAGGATGTGTCTAACCAACACAGGTTTCATTTTGTTGAGTGATTTGACAGAAAGTTGATATACAGCCAGCCAGCCAGCCAGCCAGCCAGACAGACAGACAGACAGAAGATGTGTCGCCAAAGGGGATCAATCCCATTTTACATCTAGAGTCAAGTTGTGCATGCCTGTCAAGTTCAAGGGTTAGTTTGATCAAAATATCATTTTTGGCTCTTTTTGGTATGACATGCACATAAGGAAGAAGTGTGGCCAGGTAGTGGCACCAGGTACATTTTTGTGCGAACATTAATTCTAACATTTATCAATTTTTGGATCTAACTTGCACAGTGTAGGCACTAGAGTAAGATACAGTGGTGTATCCAATATTTTTTAAAGTGGGGTAGAGTTGGGGGTTGGACACTGGAAAAATATTTTTGAAAAATTTTAGAATTATTTTATTCAAATAATACCGTGTACAATGAGAACTACATAGCTAAGTGAGCATGCCTAATTATCTGTTCTGTGTGGTTACTACCTAACATTCAATTTAAACAGTGTATCTATTTGCTATATAATACAAAAGTTAAGAGAGAGAAGGGGGCCCCAAATTTGTCCCCCTCCCCCCACCCTACAATAGATCCACCCCTGAAATACACAGATGCCGGAGACTATTACTTCAAAGTGCAGTAATGATCCACTGGTAAAGTATTACCCTATGCATTCAGACAAAAACAGATTATATATATTTATATTTATATATATTTAAAGCTCTAATGTTTAATGTCACATTTTCTAACAAGCTTATCATCTTACAAGTGGTTGAAATGAACTTTCTGAACTAGTTAATGGATAAAGACTTTCCTCTCTACCATCATCACTAATGTGGACTTCAAAATTGGTTATGAAAAAATCATCAGGAGAACCATCAAGTCCACCCATTTGGAGTACTGAAATATTAACATCCACTCCAAAGGTGACCTGGAACCAGGGATGTCTGGGAAAAGCAGCAGTAGAGCACCACGATCCTCTTTCTAGTCTCCCATCTTGAGGAGGGTGACCACTGTAATGAGAATCTGCTTGAAGGAACTGGTCCTGCACTCTGTATGTACTGCCTGATATCAGGGGTTCAGTGATGCCATCCCAACAAGATTCTATACAGGATAAAAAATAATATTGCATTTGAAATCTAACTAGTGTCCATATTTGATACTGGTATTTTCGTTTGGGATTATTTTTTTTTAATAATCTGAATGAGTGAACAGGATGTAATGATAATCATAAAGAAAGCAAAAGTGAAAACTACTTCTTCCCTTCCCTTGCTGCAAATATGAAGGATCTTTACAGTTCAGAAAAGCTAATGTTAGCTCAATGCTTACATGTATAGAGGTACAGGAAAAAGAAAATGATCTACATTCTTTTCCAATGTTGGAATATTAAGTAAATAGCTGGCTAGCCACCATGTTTGTGGAGCCAATCCTCACAGTTTTCATTCAATAATTATTATGAACTGTAAGAAAACAACTTCTCAATTTACGCAAACAACCCAGAACACAGCTAGATAACCCTCAAAATACTTGAACGTAGCTAGCATTAGCTGATTGACACTTGGTGCTACATAGAGAACCCCACAGTAAATACTCCCTTTCCAATTGCTAGCCAAATAGATAGTTATTATCAAGCTAGTCACTTGAAGCTAATGATACCTGCACAGGGGGTCAAGAGCAAGGGAAGGAAGAGTAGAGAACACACCCCACCCAGTACTTCCATCGCACTATTGAACAGTTTTCTAAATGGTAACACTTTCTTTATTCCATTTTCCTTGAATGCAGCCAATATTTCAAAATTAGATTCTGCCACGCAATAGATTGCAACTTGAACAGGATCGAAGTAGTGCCAGATATAAAGATTTTGGGGTACTGGTTCACTTATTAGGTCCGAAGGTCAAAATTATTTCCGCAATTAATTCCAAATAACGAATAACGCACATTTCTTTTATTTTTACCCAGGAGCTCCACAATATCTCACAGGGTCTGAAGGTCACTTTGTTGTTGTTGTTGTTGTTGTTGTTGTTGTTGTTGTTGTTGTTGTTGCTGCTGCTGCTGCTGCTGCTGCTGCTGCTGCTGCTGCTGCTGCTGCTGCTGCTGCTTCTGCTGTTCTAGTGACACTTCCTCAGATAAGCATAATATGAGAAATTCACAAAATACCCCTAATGTGCAGCATGCACAATGCACAGGAATTTTAACCCCAATAATAAACCCCAAATGTATAAAATGTATATCTCATGGGCTTAGCTACTTTCTCCTCCAAGGCTCCAAGGAAGAAGCAGAGAAACACATTCTTGTCTTCCAGTAAAACACAACATAATCAGAAAGCATTATGTGATGTGCTCCATTTTTTAATTCCCTGGTCAACAGGTTTCGCTGGTTATTCTTATTTCAAATAGCAAAGAAGATTATTGGTGTGATGGGATGTATACACAGCTTGAACAAGATCAAGCATGCTAAACTAAAAATATCTAAATGACAAGTATATTGTGAAGGACTGTTGTTTAGTGGCTAACAAAAAGCATGAAAAAAGAATAAATGTGCATATTATAGAGATGTAAGGATGTTTATTCCACAGGAATTAATAGTATTGATAGTTTTCTTTTACATAAAATATCATGTGTCTTAGCTAGTGACAAAAGAACTAATGACCATTATGAGAAATCCATTTACTTTGGAAAACAATATATTTTATTCCCAATTTGTCTTTCCCAATTCAATCAAAAAATAATTCACCTCAGCAAATCAACATTTGCTAGCATCTTAGAATACTTGTTTATGAAACAATGAATAATCAACTAATAATTTTGTACACATTATGTAATGCAATTACTTACCAACAGTATGATAAAATAGATACAAAAAATTATGCATATGATTAAATAATGCTATGTGTACACAGATAAGTCAGGTGCTGGAGTACAGTGGATTGTCAAACTTCTGTTTATCATTGAGATGTGGATTCTTATTGACTAATGCTCTAGTGGAAGACACTAACTCATAGGTATTCGCAGGAAGAGATGAAGGTGAGTGTGGATCCACAAGATGATGTTCTGTCATTAGCTCAGCAGTGCTATATTGACAACAAAAACAGAAGAAGATATTATTCTTTAAATGTGAGACAACATAACACAGCACAAATGTTGATGTGTACAGAGCCTCCAAGCAGTAGCCCAACCATCACATACAAATTGAATAAATTCGCTAATTTGGAGGTTGGCTTGCATATATGCTTAATAAAGTCAATTTTATAGTCATACATGCTAAAAATAATTAATTGTGCACTCCTTTGCATGAAAAGTATTCTTCTCTGGTTTTAGGAAAGGAACTTCTTCATCCCATATTTTCAAAAATGCTGAATATTTTCATATGTATTCGATACTCAGTATACTATTTGCATATTTATATGAGTGATTTCATATACTTCTAGTCAGTGTGTGCATCACATTTTCCAATTAAAACATTTTTGTTTAGACTAGATAAACCTTTACAGCTTCATTTACAAGGTTTGAGTATCAATCAAAACTATTTTTGTCCCAGAATTTCACACAATAACCTCTTTCCTTTTCTTGCACTTTCATAATTCTTCAGTCTTGAGTGGAATGCAGTTATGAGAATTTTTTTTCCTCAAAACGATGTAAATATACTACTTAAAGCTAAATATTTCCGCCCTTCTTCTTTGTAGTTAAACTTGGTTACTAATTAACTGACAGCAGACTGACAGTGCACAGACTGGTCATGAACACTTGAATCCCTGCAAATTTTATTTTCCTCTTTCTTTTTTTCTTCTTTCATTCCCTCCATATTTTAAAACAACTGCTCCCATCAATCAGACAGAAATGATCATGTCACCAAACATGGAACCATGCATTTCACAAACTAAAAATAAGATAACTCACTTTTTTTTAAAATTTACTTTTAAATAAATCCTCTCGCAATCGTGCAGTCTGAGTGGGGTGTCAGTGAGTGGGTGCTGTTTATAAGGAATATTAGCACATCAAAATAACCTAAAATATGATTATTTTGGCTAAACTTTCATCCATTTTTCCTGTAACTGATAGCATTCAGGCAATAAAATCCCTGCAAACCTCATTTAAAATTGTTTCTAAAATAATTTCCCCCTTTCACTTTCAATACAGCTATTACCATTAGTCAGCCAAAAATGATGACAATTGGCAATTTAGTCTGCCACAATCAGAATAAAGCAAATCAAGTTGCCTAACCACATTGTGGGCTCTGAACAGATTTTTGATGTTCTTTTTATCCACAAGCATGGAGATCACAGGGTAATAAAGTTACTTTTTTGTTGTTGTTGCTGTTGTTCCTGTGACACTTCCTCAGATACACAAAATATGGGAAATTCTATATAGTAAATTAGCAAAATATCCCTGATGTATATCTCATGGACATTGCACATGCACAAATGTGCAGGACTTTTAACCCTAATAGTAAACCCCTAAAGCGCATCTCATGGGTCTAGCTACTTCCTCCAGAAGAAGAAGCAGAGAAACAAATTCTTTGGCAATATAGAAAGCACCAATGGTGAGTTGTTTAAATTTAGCTACAGCCAGTGGGTTATGCTTGATACATATTTGATCTTGTTTTATATACCATTGGATAGGGACCTACTAGATTATTAATCAAAGAGGAATAGCTGTAGGTACAAAATTGAACAATATGGTTTGTTAATGCTCTATTTAGAGCACATGACAACTGAATCTACCAGGTACTTTCCTCTTTTTCTTTTTTTCTTTCATTTTATCCCCAACATCAATTGGAGCTTATCACACAAGAGAGGATTTCAGGCATTTCTGTCTATCTGGGGGTGGGGGCAGGGGCAGGGTCAGGGGCACAAGGTAAAAGGAATGGCATAAGCTAACTATACATGATATGTGAACTATTTTTGTAGTGCATAACTAGCGCCCAGCAGACCATATTATGCTGAATAATTACATTTTTGCAAAATTCCCATTATAAATCTTTTTTCTTCTTCAGATTTTCCACTGCAAGCAACTCATGTGAAATCATCTCTTAATTTTTTTAGGTTTCCTTCTTTGAAAATGCTAAATTTTACCTCACCACTATGCCTGATGTTCACTGCACTTGTGAAGTTGGCTCTGTCTGGTTGGTAGTTTCTATAGGAATAATTGCAGCAGGAATTTTTTGCTTATTAGGATTATCGATTTTTTTCCTCATAAGGTGGATCTCTTTTTGTATATAAAATAATGTGGGGGGAGGGGGTGGATGGTTTTGGAGGAGGTGAAAAAATGAGGTAAAATGACAGTGGCATAAAAATTTTTAAAAAAATGTTGCAAGAGGGAAAAGGTTTTCCAACTCTAACTCAACCGTCAATATTTTAATTGACCATAAAGTGGCTTTATGCAATAAAACCCTTAGTTTTTTTCATAATTTAAAATTGATATTTGTTTTTTTTTTTAATTTTTAATGGGACTAACTATTTAGACAAATTGGGAATTGGAGGTGGGGGGGGGGGGGTGGGAGCGGGAGCATATACTGGATTGGCTATTTATTTTATGTGGTTGAAATCGGCATTACATATATTTATTAGTCTAAATCTGGTTCACCCTCCCCAGATGAAATTGTGCCAATAATGAGGATTCCCTCCATATTGCTATCTGAGAGCTTAAAAACTTTCACTATCTTCTTAGAACAGAGATTAGCTGCCTGTTTAGAATGGAGATTGGCTAAACAGGACAGAAATATTCTATCTCCAGGTGTAGTCTGCAAGAAAAGTGGCAATTGGAACAGAGCTGCCCTATTAAGGAGCTGATTTTTTCTGTAGCCTTATCAATACCATCCTAAGGAACTTTATGGATTTCTCCTTCAGTCCCTTCTTCTTCCCCACGGGCAGCTTTTTTTGAGTCAATTTTTATCTGGAGTTTGTGACTCTGAAAATTTACTACTTTTTTTAAGGCTTTGGCAATTTTCTAATCAAATTTTTTTCTTCCCAATTTGTTTCCAAAATTACTACTTATGGGGAAAATTTAATTCTGGTAACACTGCTCAAGACTTTTCCACATTCTTCAGATATTAGCCTACTTTAAATATTTTGGCTTCCCTCCAATGGAAATGGCAATATAATACAATAATAAATAATTCCATGGTGAATTATTTAATTACACTTGCATGTATTTATGTGTGTGCAAGTATTCTTCCCCTTACTCAGGCCAGTAATTTATATGTAATAAATTAAATTAACAAATAACAAATCAAAAATCAACTCAATAAATGATAAAATCTACTGCGTCATAACATTAAAAAAATAACAATTTACTCAGGTTCCTAGCTTTATAGATTAGATTGGAAATTCTGTGTGTGCACATGTCTGAGAGTTCCTTATTTAACCTTTCAATCTTTCAATTTCTAATAATTTTTTTAAAAATTTTATTAATTTGAGTATGTCAGAATTTCAAGGAAAAAAATTGGGAAAAAAGATGAAAAATCAAAGAAGGAAAGAAATGAGAAAGGAAATTGAGGAGGTGAAAATATGGGGGGAAATAGGGAAGGGGGAGAATTAAAAAGGAGAAGAAAGAATGAAAGAAAAGGGTAAAATAAAGAAAAGGAATTGAAAAAATTGATGTAGTCCAGATTTGAACAACTTTCTTTAGCTTTTAGTTGGTTAAAACAATCACTGTTATCTGGTGCACTGTTACATATTGGTGACTGAATGGCTCATTATTGGCTAAGGTGGTTTAAAAAAAAGGTCTTGGAATAACAATTGGAGTGTTAAGATTGACTTTGAAGCACTAGAGTTTGATATCTCCATCACCACTCTTTGATATGTACTGTGCAATAATAATATCCATACTGACATTGGGGTGAATGCAGAAATAGAAGATTGGTCACCTGCCTGCCTGCCTGCCTGCCTGCCTGCCTGCCTGCCTGCCTGCCTGCCTGCCTGCCTGTCTGCCTGCCTGCCTGCCTGCCTGCCTGCCTGCCTGCCTGCCTGCCTGCCTGCCTGCCTGCCTGCCTGCCTGCCTGCCTGCCTGCCTGCCTGCCTGCCTGCCTGCCTGCCTGCCTGCCTGCCTGCCTGCCTGCCTGCCTGCCTGCCTGCCTGCCTGCCTGCCTGCCTGCCTGCCTTCCTGCCTGCCTGCCTGCCTGCCTACTTATCAGGTGATCTAGTAGTAAAGTTGATGTGAGATGGTAAGTGTTGGTGAAATATAACCCTCAAAAGTCCAATCGGAAAGCTACTAACCAGAGAGGGTCTTTAAGTATGTCTCCTGTGGTCCAGAAACATGGATCACTGGTGGTGTGCAGCCAGAGTAATGAAACAGATGAAGTGGAGATGGATGATGTACAGTAGTTGTAAGAACAGAAAAAATTATTGCTGTATGATCAATTAGGGCATCTCAGTTGCATGAAGCCACAACAAACATGTGTTTGCTTGTATAACTGGTTACACATATTCAGATATCCTTCTATGGACTGTTATTGAAAGATTATAACTAACTGAAGAAAGATTATCTTGATTTGCTACTAAAACACAAAAAGTAAATCCTTTGAAGGGAAACAGAACACTTTAAAAAAAAAGAAGAAAGAAGTCAACTAAACACTTCAGTGGTTTTGTACCACAATAATATACACGTGCATTTAAGAATATCCACCACAAAGCAAGTATTTGAAATGTATCTCAATTAGTCTCCGTTGAAATAGAAAACAATGCTAAAGTTGTGTATCAACAGTGTCAGGTACCTTATAATATCATTTTAAAATAATAATTATTACTGGTATAGAGAAATCCTTATTTTTTGAGGCTGAATGGCATTCACCGCCACATTTAATGTCATCAGATATTCCATTAAGGTATTTATTATGGCAAAGTAATTGTAAGTAAGAATGTTGCAATTTTTACTTGGATCAATAATCAATAATATCAACTCCCTTAACACCAAAGTGTAATTCAAATATCCTTGTTAGAGTTACTTTAAAGTGCTAACAATTTATTGCATATGTTAGGGTTAGCTATAAGGAGCGAGAGGACTTTGATTCTAAAATTGATATCCTAAAATAATTGAGCTAATATTGTCTGTCTCTCTGTGAGTCTGTAGTTCCTACTCCTCCCTCATTTTGTGGGAGCAATGTCCCCAAACTTTTACAGGACATTTGGGGACCTGGGAGGGTGTCATTTTACAATTTTTGGCAGAATTGAAACAATGGAGGATACAAGGGGTTTGTGGGTGGAGTCATCCCCTCCATTAGTGAGGAAACCATTCCAGGACATACTGGAAAGAAATAATCTATCAGAGAATTTAAAGTGAGAGAAGTGTTTGTGGGTATCTTTTCTTTTTTTTAATATATATTTCTTTTCTGATAAATTATCGTGACTGTGTGGACGCTGGGCATGCTATCATAAAACCTACCTTTCCTATGAAGGCTGATTTCTTGATATGATGATTATATTTTAAAGCTCACAATGCCCAAAGGTAAGTGCAAATCACTCCAAAACTGAAGATTAAATTTTTCATGTTTGGGAGAACAGGAGAGAATGAGAATCCTAGTGTTTGGACCTGAATATTTTTATGAAATAGGTAACAATGCAATTAGTGCAGTAGAGTGAATTTTTCATTTCACACAGTGAAGCATCATCAGGACTGCTCATCTGCCATGTTAACCAATCTTTAACCAGAGTAAGTGAAGGTGGGATCTTTTCAATTCCAAATTATTGATATTCTTGAATAAAATTGATGATATGAATATTTTATACTTTTACTGTAGTCAGGTAGAGGTTTAAAGATTGAGCCCATTTCTCTGTTGTGGTGAATAAAAATGAGGGCGCCTGAGATTAGGGATGCTATTTCTTCTTCCCCCATTACATTTTATTAATGGTGCTACTTCACACACAAAAAGTTCACTAGTAAAATATACTACCACCCCCCCCCCCCCCCCCCCCCTTAAAGTGTCCTCTTTTTTGAATCTGTAAATATGGTAGCCCTAGTTTAGTGGCTAGCAAAAAACTTAAAAAAAGGAATGAATGTGCACATTATAGAGATGTAAGGATGTTTCTTCTACAGGGATTAATAGTATTGATATTTTTCTTTTACATAAAATATCACGTGTCTTCACTGGTGAGAATAGAACTGATGACCATAATGAGAAATTCATTTACTTTGGAAAACAATATATTTTATTCCCAAATTTTCTTTCCCAATTCAATAAGAAATAATCCACCTCAACTAACCAACATTTGCTAGCATCTTAGAATGCTTGTTTATGAAAACACTGAATAGTCAACAACTAATCAATTTGTACACATTATGTAATGCAAATGCTTACCAACAGTGTGATAAAATAGATATTAAAAATTTTGCACATGATTAAATTATGCTATGTAAATACAAATAAGTCAGGTGCTGGAGTAAAGTGGATTGTCAACCTTCTGTTTATCATCGACATGTGGATTCTCATTGACTGATACTCTAGCGGAAGACACTAACTCATAGGTATTCGCAGGAAGAGATGAAGGGGAGTGTGGATCCACAAGATGATGTTCTGTCATTAACTCAGCAGTGCTGTATTAACAACAACAAAAATAGAAGAAGACATCATTGTTTGAATATAAGACAATGCTAGCATAACACAGCAAGAGTGTGGATGTGTACAGAGCCTCCAAGGAGTAGCCTAACCTTTGTACATAAAATGGACAAATTAATTTGGGAGATCGTTTGCATATTCGCTTAATAGAGTCAATTTTATAATCATACATGCAAAAATAAAATTGGTTATCCAAAAATGATTAATTGTGCACTCCTCTGCACGAAAAGTATTCTTCTCCGGTTTTAGGAAAGGAGCTTCATCATCCCATATTTCAAAAATGCTACATATTTTTGTATGCGATATTCAGTATACCATTTGCATATTTATATTCGTGATTTCATATACTTGGAGGCAATGTGTGTAAATATTGGCACAGCATCCCATTTTCGAATTAAGCCATTTTTGTTTAGACTAGACAAACCTTTACAGCTTCACTTACAAGGTTTGAGTATCAATCAAAACTGGTTTTTTTCCCCTCAATTTACACAATAACCTCTCCCTTTTCTTGGACTTTCATAAATTTTCAGTCTTGAGTGGAATGCAGTTCATTAAAATATTTTCTGCCAAAAAAATGCAAATATACTATTTAAAGCTAAATATTTCTGCCCTTCTGTCTGTTGTCTGTCTCTGTCTGTCTGCCTGCCTGCCTGCCTGCTGCCTGCCTGCCTGCCTGCCTGCCTGCCTGCCTGCCTGTCTGTCTGTCTGTCTGTCTGTCTGTCTGTCTGTCTGTCTGTCTGTCTGCCTGTCTGTCTGTCTGTCTGTGCCCATCCTTACATCTGTTGTATATTCATCTGTTTGTCTGCCTGTCTGCCTATTGCCTGCCCACCCACCTGCCTGCCCCACCCACCTGTCAATCATCAATCTGTCTGTCCGTCTGTCCAACTGTGGCCTACCTTGCCGATTGTTTGTTTCCTAACTCCTTCCACAGTTTTGGGCCGAATTGAATGAAATTATTTGGACATGTGTAGCTTAACTATGCTGACATAATAGGCCCATTTTTCCCCTGAAAGTGGCACCCATGGTGGGGAAAAAAATGATTTAAATATTCCATACAATAAAAAAAAAAGCCTACAGAAACCATGGCCACATGCCAATAGTTAATGTACAGGTGTTCAAGCTCAAGGTAAGCAACTCGATTTTCCTCCATCCTATTTTTTCTTTCTTTTTTTATAGCACAAATCCTCAAGCCTCAAGCCTGCCTCCTTTTAGTTGTTTTTAGTTGTTATCCCCACCCCACTGCACTATTTTTCCCCTTGCTTTTGTTTCCACTTCCTATTTGGGGGGGGGGGGGGGGGGGGGGGGGGAACAGGTCTCCCGAGCTAAATTCAAGCATTCTCTATGTGTTTGTTTGTCTCTTCATAAACTCCTCCCATTGTTTTGCATTGATTTGTATGAAATTTGTGGACATATGCAGCTAAACCCTATAGAGAAAATAGGCCCAATTTTTTCTGAAAGTGGCACCCCTAGTGGGAAAAAAAGGGGATTCAAATTTTTCATACAAAAATTTTCTACAAAATTCAAGGCCTAATGATTAAGTCACTTGTCTACTAAGCTAATAGTCCTGGGTACCTATGCAGGTCTGGGTTCTTTATACTTCTTTTTTTTTTCATCTTTTTTTTCTCTTCTTCTTTTCTTTCCTTCAATCCTTTCTTTTTCTCCACCCCCGCCCTATTTCCCCACACTTCTTTCTTCTTCCCTCCACTATATTCTCCTTTAGTTTTCTTCCCCCTTTCTCTGAGTTGTTGAGGTATGTAGCTTTTCTCCCCTTGATAGTCTAATGGTTGAAAAGTGAACAAAGTTGCACATCTATTTAATTTATTTGCATCTTTTAATTAGGATGACATTCTTGACTGGAAGAACACTCTCTAAATATATGCATACATATGAACATTTAAACAGTCATCCATTCATGCACACATTCATCACACACATGCATGCTTGCACACTCACACATCCATTCATGCATACATCACACATACAAATATACAGATATACAGACACATAAAAACATACATGCACTAATAATGAATGCAAGGCATTGTGTGATGAGATTTTCTACAGTGATTATTTTTATCTATAACTTCATCTGCAAATTATGATTTTATAATGTGCATACATTTCAAGATCCAACAGAGAGTTTATACTAATTTACAGCCAGAACAATTTCCAGTTAATATGAGATTAAAGAAAAGGAAGGTGAACAACCTTGATTTCTTCAGGTCAACATAATGTCGAGTGAATACAAAAATATACATGATTATATAATAAAGTGTTTTTTATCCAATCCTGCAGTTAGGGCCCTCTTAGCTTCTCAATAAATATTTGCATATACATGTATACACACATAACATGATGCACTACAGTCATGCTAAACATGAATAAAGTTTCACTGCCTTCTTTTAATATACTATATTGGTTTGTTCTCTTATTGTGAATAAATTACCTCTCTACATTTAATATACGAGCAAATAAAAGGGCACATACCTGGAATTGCCTTCTCCATCATTGTCATGATGGGTTGAATTTACTTCCCTTTAAAAAAAATCATGGTAAAATTAAGTCTGAATAGTTTAAAGTATAACTTGTTAAACTCACTCTCCATATATGGAATTGTCAAACTGGTGTTCGGGAGCATTCTCGTCAGCTTCTGTGAATGGAACTTCTTCACTGTAAAATTGTACACAATAGTTACAACAATTATGAACAGATTCACTCAAACAAAATTTCATTTGATTATCAAATTAAAATGAATATATTGAAAATGTCATTGTGGGAATTGAATATTTTGAGATGGCAATACATGTACCTTGTTTTATATGGTAGACCATCAGTGAGAGGAGTTACAGTCACTTCCCTTCACAATTAAATATCACAAGATAATGTTGCAGCTATTTCAAGGTAAATGTGCCCAACTCACTCAGCATAAATGGAATTATCAAACTTGTGCTCTGGATAGTTTTCATCCGTCTTTGATAATCTAGCTTTCATACTACAAATAACCACAAATAGTCATTAAAAATTGATTTCACAAAAGTTGTAAATAGGACAGAAAATTTTATAAGTGTATATGAACTTAATCACATGAGGAGTTGCACATGGCTCTCTATACAAGAAATCTTAAGGTATATTGCTACTGTTTACAATCTTTCATAATTATTTTGAACACATACTCTTTTTTTCTTATGACAATCCAAATGACAGATATCAAAATGGAAAGTAGTAATAGTAGAGTCAGGATACCGAAAACACCACCTACTGCTCCACCAACTGCAGAATTTCTAGGTTGACTCTGAGGAGACCCAGGGGTCGTCACTTCTGTGATAAAGGTTGGTACTACATTTGGTTCAGTTGTTGCAGTGGTACATGAAACTAAGTCTGTACCTGTAACTGTACCTGAAAAGAGAAAAATTGTTGAGAATAATTAGTATATAATATCAGTGCATTTGTAACACTCTTAGTCAGTGTATCTCCCTCTCGCTTCTACAGTCTGAAAGGTAGACCCATGAAACTCGCATATATTCGAAATTAGAATGGCCATACCTTCTGCTGTCTACATTTTAGGCAAAAAAGGGCCAAAAATGGTACTTATGGCCAGATACTTGGACATCCAGACCTGAAACTTGGCTTGCATATATGACTCGATTCTGGGAATGATATGGACTTCTGGCCAAACCCTATTCTCTAGGGTGTCAGGCTAAAAATAGTTGTGTGTGTGTGTGTGTGTGTGTGTGTGTGTGTGTGTGTGTGTGTGTGTGTGTGTGTGTGTGTGTGTGTCTGTGTGTGTATCCACTTTTCTGTCAAATCATTATACCCAATAAAACTTGCTGGATACATCCTACTTCAAGTATAGATGTTAGCTTTATTTTAAATGGGTCAACAGGCTACACCTATTCCTGTTGGCATGTAAGGCAAATATGTCAACAATGAAGTAATCAATTTATAGTACTTATCGCGAGTCAGATTCTCAGTCCTAGAGATCCAGAGGCACACAAACACTATTTGACTCTGGTGAAGAAGTGAGCTTTGTCAGATTTGGCCGCACTTATTCCTGTGAGCATGTTATCATTTCCTGGGAAAAAAAGCAAGTAGGTCTTCTAGTGTGTGTGTGTGTGTGTGTGTTTGTGTGTGTGTGTGTGTGCATGTGTGTGAGTGTGTGTGTGAGTGTTCATGTATGTGTGTATTACATATATGAAGTTGTACTCTCTGTTGACCATATTCAGGGGGAAAAGGAAGGTGAAAAAAAAAAAAAAAAAAGGGGGCGGGGGAGAAGAAAGCAGGAAAAAAATTAGGGTGGGGGGAGAATGGAACCAGCCAGGTTCAGCTTGGAAAAACTATGCCTTAAACATTCCATAATATTTTTTCGGCTTTATTTGTATATAAAATTTGATTCATTTTTCCCACCAGGGGAGCCATTTTCGGGGGGGGGGGGGGGGAGGGGGGGGAATTGGTGGTAAAAATAAGTTTGGTTGCCCACATCATTGCAGAAAATTTGGACCATCTGACCAAATCTCTGGGAGTGCAGGCAGGCAGACAGGCAGGCAGGCAGGCAGGCAGGCAGGCAGGCAGGCAGGCAGGCAGGCAGGCAGGCAGGCAGGCAGGCAGGCAGGCAGGCAGGCACTAACACTCAATGCATTAACAGTGACCACAGCCCACCTTCCTGCCCCAATCATTAGTACTTACATTTTTTTTTTGATGCAGCATTCCACATAACGTAGCATAACATCCCCTCCCCCCCCCCTCCCCGCATGCGTAGTGGTATGATGCACACTTTGGTACAGAGAAGTGAAAAGATAGAGTCCTCAATATACCATCAACTTTTTTAAACTTTTGTACCAAAGAGTGATAGCTCCAATATAAAAAGCTTAACCTCTCTGAAGGTGGCTGCTTTGACGTGGCGGATATGCTTTAAACTAAGAGCAATCTAGAAAATTTAACAACATTATGAGCAGTATCTAGGGCAGGAGATATTAGAAAATCAATAACTGAAACTAAGAAGAATGCAGGCATTCACAATTGCTGTGGAAGCACTGTTGTGTAAGTCATTTATCCAATTAATGTAATCACTGACAAGCAGAAAAATTACCTTTAAACTCTTTCAATGTCCTTTTTAATTATGGCTAAGATAATGTTCGTTGGACAAGAGCCCTGATCATTGCAAGCGAAGCTGTAAGTGGGCCTCTGGTACTTACTTGTGTTTACTATGCATCCATAGATTTCAATTGTCCAGCACACATCCTTGTCATCATCTATTCATCATCATCCTCGACATCATCAGGTTCATAAACAGATAACCTAAATATTCTCCCTTGAATGGGATTCCAAAAGGTGTACACCTCATACTTATCAGATATAGTGAAGATCTAAAAGCATAATGATATACATAAATATGTATATATAAAATAATGAAACACTGATAAATAGGTAGCTGTGTAGCAAACTGACTTAAGTTTAGTTTGATAAATTTGTGTGCAAATACAGTATACCCTCTATAATCAGAATAGCCTGGACTTGAGCATGTTTGGAATAGTGAAATGTTAGGATTAATAAATTGAATGACAATCATTACTGTGACATGAATCAATTATTGTTGTTCTGTTTCAGGTTCCTGATGCATTCCTCTCAGTCTGTTTTTGTTTATAGAGTCTTTGTTCAATATGATTTTCCTTAATGACTGAAAAAGTGAAGTGCCTAATTTATACTTTTGGATGAATTTTCAGTTAAGGATCCAGAAATAGTAAAGGGGACAAAGGGAGTGGGGTGGGGGGCAAAAGATTACAAGGAATGGCATAAGCTAGCTATATATGATATATGAACTATTTTTGTAGTGCATAACTATCGCCCAGCTGACCATATTATGTTGAATAATTACGTTCTTGCAAAATTCCCATCATAACTATTTTTTCTTCTTCAGATCTTCCACTGCAAGCAACTCATGTGTGATCATCTCTTATTTTTGTCAAAGAAGTAGCTGATGTATCCAGGAGTTCAAAGAGTCCCATGCAGCAGGTAAGCATCCCCCCTCCTTTTATGGGTGTGTTTAGTGTGCGTGTGCAATTGGAGAAGCCATTAGGATTTTCGAGGTTTTGGATAGCTAAATCCGGATTAGCAGAATGTCTACTGCAGTAAGATTTGGCAATGCTCACCATTAAGAACATCGCAGTAAGACTGCTTAGGTTATCCAATAAAAATGTGTACAACTATGTGGATATGCTAGATAATGAATTGTAGTGCCAAAAACATTTTATACAATTGTTTGTACACTGAGTACCATCCTCACTGTCGGTTCACTTGTGATGGCATAGGTGTTGAAATCATTACACTCATCCTGCACTTCCAATATGAAACTACTTGCTGGTCGGCTGCCTTGTGCTCTCATGTAAGTGAGGGATACCGTGGAGTAGAAGTTCAGCTGAATGTAGGAATTATCATAGCCCATATCTCTAGTTATGCACCACTCATTGCCTTCTATAACTGAACTGTTACCAGAACTGCTGACTCGGATTACAGGTGTCAAAAGCTCCTCATCATTTGTGAGCATTCGTTCAGATTCACATACTGCAGTTTAGAATTAACACACTGAATAAAAAATCTAAATTGAGAATGAACCAAGCTGAAAGTTGTACAACAAATACAGATACTGTATATAGTGTCTGACTTGATTCAAACCATGATAACTTGTGTACACAACAATAATTCAAGTGATGCATTGGGTGGTAACAGCATTTGTTTTCTTTTCATCATTTGTTATCTGCTTTAAATACACACTTGTTCCAAGTAATTGAATGGTAAAATTAGTTATCATATTTATACAATCATAAATATATTGTAAAAAGTTGGTGATACATGGACTTGTGCAAGAAGGAAGGCCACTGGCTACAGTACAAGATTAGTAGAAGAGAGAGGGAGAGATATGTGTTTATGGTTAGGATTTTCTAAACAGATAATATATATCTGGTCAATTATATTTGTAAAAGTTGCTTCTAAATTGTTTCATTTTCTCGATAAAGCAACTGGCTTGCTTAAACAATTAGTCCAGCACAAAAACAAGTTTCTTTTATGCAAAATTTGGAAATTAAGAGTAGGCATAAATTTTGAGGAGTTGAGAAATTTCAAATTTAGCACGTCAAATCGCGCCCTTTGCAGTAAAAGAGAGAGCAGAGGATTGGGGGGGGGGGGGGGGGTGGGGAAATAAGGAAAAGAAGGGAAACCACCTACAAGATATGCTGTCCTCAGGTGGTCACCCATCCAAGTACTGAGCAGGCCTAACAGTACTTTACTTCAGTAAGTAATTTTAATTGAAATCAATTTGAACAAAAAAGAGAGTTTAACTCCAAAATTGTTTGCAGATTTGAGCAGCTGTGGATTTTAAATACATTTTTGGTGGGATTTTGTAAATCGATAGTCAAATCACACACGATTTGAATAGAAGAAACCAATTTGGGCTGAAATTTTAAATAGAGAAATGTTTAAATATATGGTATGTGCCCTCAGATCATTCTTTGTTAATGACTACTCTAAATCAGAACACAGTCTTTCTATCACTAGTCCATTCATTTATTTACAAATCAAAAACTGTGCCAACTTACTCATAGTGACCGCATATGCTGCAAGTATTATCCTGGTAGTGATGGTTCAAGCTATCTGACTTTGTAATACTACTACAGTATGAAGTAATGACTATGAAAATGACAATTATAAGAAAATTGGAGGCAGAATGGATGGAAGGAGACATAACAAAATACAACACAGTTAGCATCTAGGGATTATTTTTTTCAGGTTAACTTAATACATGTTCCCTCACACAAACAACACATCATTGTAATATTGATAATGAATTTGTCCTAAAATAACTTGTGCAATAGTCACAACACTAAACAAAGGACAGCTTGCATTGCTCTGGTTCTACTACTTGACTTGTAGGAAGAAAATGAAAGATAAGAGACTGAACTGGGAATAGTTCTGCCAACCTCCCTCAATGAAAATTTAACGTATTGGGACACTGTACAATCTTGATCTACTAGCAACTGTGGAAGGTGTAATAGCCCACCTAGTGAAAGGGTACACCAAATCAGTTTAATAACATTTTTTGTGGATCACAGATAACTACACAGCTGAAATGGATGAAGGTATTTCCAGCAAGTCGATGCACATACTTTGTTTGTGGTTTGTAGTATACTCACTGGCTCAACTGAGCCTAAACTAGAACCATCTGCATCCCTCAAAATGTCCAATTTAGCATTTATTTTATTCTCCATTGTGTCTCTACAAAGCTCAAATTGTATCCTACCAGTGCCAGACACAAGACAGTCCCTATGAGCAAGCTAGCACGAGGTCTTCTTCTGTTCAATTGGGGGCCAAAGGGCAGCACAGGAGATGTGCTGTAGATTGTTTTTGCCTACATGGACACAAAGTGGATTGGAATAGACCCTACTCATGCATTAGGGAGGCATACCTTCAATGACCAGTGAGGAGTATATTAAGGCATCATCATGTCAACCATAATGTTGGCCCAGTAGCAAGGGACTTGTCTGAAGTGATACCTCTAGCCACCCACCTCAACATTTGCCATATGCTTGCCACTCTGCCAGACACATCATCTTCCTTGAGAGGGGGTGATGTTGTGACAGCTCCATCTGGGCAAAACTGTGCTTTGACTTGAGTATGATGTTGGAAGGAGTATGTGTGTGAAGAGGGTGTCTTGCATCTTCCTTGAGGCTGTTCCATTCATTCCGTGCTTGGCAGTGGTGTCTGACTCTAGACAGTCCTATAGCTGCAAGGGCTTGGAGGCATGGGATTGTGGTAGATCTTATAGAAAAAGACACAATGTGACAGGTCTGTTCAGTGCTATGCCTTGGTTGGATTTGGTCTCAGTTTGTTGGCTGAGTAGTATACTGACATTTGACTCAAGGCTTCTTCCAATGTTACTCCGATGTTATGAAAATCTGTGTCCTGGGTGGTAAGGCGCAGGTTCCTTTGCATAGATAAATTGTCTGTACTTTCTTGATAAGGATTGGTAGTTAGTGTAGATGTTGAACAGGAGTGGTGCCAGGATGCTTACTCATGGTAGACCATTCCACTGTGGATGCCACCTGCTGCTCATTCCATTAAGGGAGATAAAATATTGCCTATTGGTTAAGAGGCTTTGCACCATATGGCACATGTGAGAGGGGCCAATGAAGGTGTGGAGCTTGTGGATCATGAGCCGGTGCTGCACAATGTCATAGGCAGCAGATAAATCCACAAAGACAGACTCAGTGATCCTACAGTTCTGGTATCTTCTATATGTTGAGTGAAATTGAGTAGTTAGTCTTCATAGGATCAGCATGGATGAAAGCCAGCTTGGTCTGAAATTAGCTTAGGATCAATGATTGGAGAAAATCTATGCAGCTAAAAAGGTTCATAGAGTTTGAAGGTGAAACTGAGTGTAATGGAATGGTAACTTTTTGGTGAGTGAGGGTCCTTTTTTGGCTTCAGAATAGCTACCACCTTCAGTCTGTGCCATTCTACTGGTTTTCTTGCCATGCAGTTGTCAAACAGGGCTAGTAAACATTCAATTGTATCATTGCCTAGGTGTTTTAATATTTTATCAGAACATCATCAATGCAAGCAACTTTGCCACATTGGAGATTCTTTGGGACATGTTGGAGTTCCTCCATGGTAAAGGGACAAGTAAGTTTTCATGACTGGGAATGTTGCAATGGAATCTGTAGTCTCGAGTGGTATCCAGGTGGATGCCGGTTAGATGATGTGTCTTTGCCATTAAGGTGGAGTTGTTATGCAACCTGACTAGCGGTTACTCTGGACAAGGCTGGAAGGGTGGAGGTATCCTCTCCTAGCCTCTTGATAGTTGTCCAGGCCTTCTTACTGTTGTGTGTTAGGTCTGTGTTTGCTATCAAGGTTGCCCAGGATATCCAGTGTTCTACACTTAGAGCCTCCAGCAGAGCCTCACCTGTTTCAGTGGTGTCCCATGAGAAGTGATCCACCTGGTACTTTTCAGTAAACAGTGAGCAAAGTTCTTTTGATGAAGCTGTGAGGCATGGTATGTGGTGTAGTCTACAACCACAAGGGATTGCCTTCCAGGAACAGATCTTAATAGCATCAACGAAGAAGAGGTGGCAGATTGACAAGTGAAATGGTATGTCACAGACAGCTTTATTCATCAAAATTCTGAACAGGGGCCAGTTCACTTTCTTTAGATTGAACATCCTATAGAAGTAAGTCAGTACCGTGACCACCACTGGGCGGTGAAGTCAAATTACCAATATATACTTGGTGTGGTCTTAATGATTCTATTGGTATCCGTTGAGATAGTTGGAATTCACCCTGGTAAGGTTTGTAAACAGAGGTGATCATCACATCTTTGAGGCTGACGGTTATGCACTCAATATTGAATTCATCAGAGAAAATGTGGAATTGTTCAGTTTGTAGTCCATTCCGTAAAAAAACAGCACTACTGTACTGTCAGTAGCATATGTCTGTAACATGTTTCATGCCTGTGATGACAGGGCAGGATTGGGTTAGGGACTTGTGAGTTTCCTGAAAAAACAGTATGTCACATAGTGACATTAGTTTGGCCTTGTTCAGTGAGAACCCTTCTATGTTGAAAGGAGGTTAATGACCGTGCTGGCCCTAAGAAGGGCCCATCCTTAGGACACTGTGAAGGACTGGAAGGACTAGTAATCATAGAAATGAGTGAGCATAGATTGTTGGGCTAGAATTGGCCTCTTTACAGAGTTACCAGGGTGCACCACATGGAGGTTTCTGCTATGCACCCATTTAATAAAGAAATGTCTCAAGAAATAGAGCTATAATCTGAAATGATTAATCATAATTTCAGTTCTTAGGATCAAAAAATAAAGTGCACACAAACATAATGTGATTGTTCATCCATCCAAAACAATACTTTTCACCAAAAATCATATAAGGACCACAAAGCTACGATTCTTCAATAAAATATATACCAAAGTGGAAGGATATATACCCATGTGTGAAAAGGGCCTCAGATGGATCACAATCAGCATTGTGCAAGGTCTGCAATGAAATCATTAGCCAAGAGCCGAAGAAGTGTACTTTTTTGAAGCAAAATAAAAAACAGAAAAACTCAGTCGAAGGTGCCCAAACCAAGTTGTAGTGAACTTCTCATCCATCAAGAAAAATCCAGAACAGGAAGCAACAAAACATGCAGAAATTGATCTGGCCCTCACAGTTGCATGTCATTGCAACATCAAAACAGTGGATCATATATCAGACTTCATTGCCAGATATGTCCAGGATGGGGAAATTTAGGCAAACATGCAATTCACATAACTAAATGCAGTATGATAGTCAGGAATGTCATTGACCAGGCACTGAAGAAGAGTTTAACAAGGATGTTCAAGGATAATATATTTTTTGTATTCTTCTAGATGAAAGCACTGATTTAGCACTGTGAAAATCTTGTGCATTGTTGTGCATTATTTGAGTGAAATGGAGAGCTCTATCCAAACAGCCTTGATTATTATTGTTGAATTGGTTCACAAAAATGAAGAGGTCATCTTTAAGGAGATAAAGATAGCCCTCAACAAGTTTTACCTAGATATTAAAGACATGATTGGATTGAGTTGTGATGGAGCTTCCTCAATGGTTGGTTAACATCATTCAGTCTGGAGATGGCTGAGGGGAAAAAATCCATCCAAAGTGCTCCACAGCATCATCACTTCCTTTCTCTAGCTCTCCGACACATTTAATATTCACAAATCCCATCTACAGTTGGGTTCTTGCCAACAGAGGTTCTCCATTGGTTCAGCAATAGTTCCATTCGTCGAGAAGATTTATTATATCTATGTGCTGTAATGAACCCTGATAAAGAAAGAACAGGTACTCTGAAACCTTTCCGAAACCTCTCTGATACTCAATGGCTGATGAGATCTAAAGTAGTAAGCAACCTGCCCCAGAATTGGCACTAGCATATTGCTTATTTTGAAACAGCTACAGCGATGTGTGGTTTTAAGTGTCATCTCAAAGCAAACACTATCTTGACAGCACTGAAAGATCAAATCATCCACCTTTACATCATGATTCTGACACCTGTAGCTTCTGAATTTGATAAAGTCAGCAGATTGTTCCAATTTGACACAATTGATGCTCAAAAAATGACGAAGGAGCTTCAGATGCATTCAGATAGTCTTAGATATTGAATCTACAATGAACGTGGACAACGAAAGGCAATGTCACTGTGTGACTTTGGAGCACACTTTCTGTCAGATATGCAAAAACCCATGCAAAAGTCCCCCACTCTGAGAAAGTGAAGAAAAGAGTGGATGACATGGAATCTTATTTGGCATGTTTTCTCATGGATTGCTTGGAGCAGCTGGAGCAGAGACTGCCTAGGAATAAGTCCATCTTACAAGGTCTCACTTTTCTTAATCCTCTGTTCCTCTCAATCAGGTGGGACCTAAGGTCTCCTTTGCACAACTTACCATGGCCCATTTGAGGGAGAACAATGCAGAGTTATTAGAGAGAAGTATGGACGACTGAATTCAATGGATCAGTACCCAAGGATGCAGTGAAGTTTGGGGCTCATGTTTACAATCATAAAACTTCCAGTGGCAAACTTCAAGATCTTGCCCTTCACGGACTGGCTTGCCTCATAATTCCAGTCTCAAATATTTCAGTAGAGAGAATCTTCTTGAACATGGCTGACTTTAAGATGAAGTTGCAGAATGGAATGCAAATCCCAATCCTTGAATCACTTCTTCGAGTGAAGATGCACTTAATCTCTCATGATATCTGCTGTACTAAGTTCAAAGTAACCAATGAAATGTTGCAGTTGTTAAATACAAAAATCTCTATCAAACAAAACTGAGTGAAGCTGAATGTGATTCTGATGATTATGATGCTAGTCTGCTCTTGAAAAATGATGTTCCCCTGGTGACACTGATTCTAAATATATATGAGTTGGGTGGTCAAGCTTCATTCTTTTTCTGGCAATAGTATCATTTTTGGCATTTTTGAATACAGAAAGGTGTATGGCCATATAGACATGCTCATGACATTCCCCTGGTGACACTGATTCTAAATATATATGGGTATGTGGGTCTAATTTCAACTGTTCAACTGTGAATTGCAGAAGACAGACAGACAGACAGACAGACAGATAGACAGACAGACAGACAGACAGACAGACAGACAGACAGACAGACAGACAGACAGACAGACAGACAGACAGACAGACAGACAGACAGACAGACAGACAGACAGAGAGAGAGAGAGAGAGAGAGAGAGAGAGAGAGAGACAGACAGACAGACAGACAGACAGACAGACAGACAGACAGACAGACAGACAGACAGACAGACAGACAGAGAGAGAGAGAGAGAGAGAGAGAGAGAGAGAGAGACAGACAGACAGACAGACAGACAGACAGACAGACAGACAGACAGACAGACAGACAGACAGACAGACAGACAGACAGACAGACAGACAGACAGACAGACAGACAGACAGACAGACAGACAGACAGACAGACAGACAGACAAACTATTCTCACTTTATAGCATAGATTATAGTAATTATTTTCCATTGATCGGGAAAGCTTTTTTTTCTTTCACATTGTAACATAGTTCAAATGTTTAAAAAAATTATTTTAATTGGTAGGTTAAATAGAGAACACTCAGATGTGCACACAGAATTTTTTCATCGTTTATTGATTAGGGACCAGAGTAGATTGTTATTTTTAGATTATTATTACAAGTTGATTTGTTATTTATTGAGGTAATTTGATACATGTAGATAACTGGCCTTAGTAGAAGGAAGGATATCTGCACACACATACACACATGTAATTGTAATTAGGTGATTGATCACTGAATTATTTATTATTGTATTAATTTGTCATCTCCATTGGAGGGAAGCCAACCTATTCATAGCAGGCTCATCTAGGGAGAATGAGGAGTAATCTTGAGCAATCATACTAGAAGTAGTGATTTCCTTCAAATAAGTAATTTTTGGAGACTACTTAGGAGGGGAGAAGTCGGATTAGGTAGTTACCAAAGCTATCCAAAGGTGAATTTTCAGCAGGAGTCTGGGATTCCAGACAAAGTTGGATAAGAGCCAGCTGCTCATACAGAAAAAGAAAGGAATGGAAGAGAATGCTTTAAAGTTTCTGATGAAGGCATTTATAAGGCTGCAGAATGAATCCAGCTCCCTACCATGAGAGTTCTATTCTAATTGCCACTGTTTTTGCACCCTATACCTGGAGAGAGAACATCTGTGTCCACCATTCTTTCCATAAGATGTTTCATCCCAGGGAAAACTGGAGTCTAAGTGCCCAATGATGAAGAAGCTGGCCTGGGACACCAGCAGCTAAGATAATTTCTGGCTGGATGCTCAATCATACAATGATCCATGTCGAGGGTAAACCCTCAACATGGCCAAGCCAGGCCCAGAACATTTATTAATTAATTGTAAACATATATTCGAACAAGATAAACGACCAAGTTATGTGTCTGTACTTGTGCTGTTATTGAGTCTTAGGTATTATATTAGTTTATGGAACCCTATAGGTAGCTAATGTGTTTAAATTCTAGGTATGTATGTAAGATTGTATCATGTAATGCTAATGTGTGGCTAGGGGTATAAAAGACCCTGGAAAGGCCACTGTCTGGAGTCTTTGCTAAATTGCTAATAAAGTTCTTCTTAATTTATAACCTAAATTACTCTGGTATTTAAGAATCAAGGACCTTGTTAGCTGGGTATTGACTCTGGTGGCAGCAACCTACCATACCTGGGGATTAAGCAGTTCTTAAAACCCCAACAATCCAATAGAGAACTTTCCATTTCAAAAATATTGTAACTTCCTACTGAATGCATAAGAAATAGAGAGGGTCTTCTTTCAAGAAATATTCTGTCTTCCTACTTCTAATCCAAAGAATTATTCGAATGGGACCACAGTATCCTTTGAGTACAGAATATTCTATTATATAAGGCTAGTATTGAAGCAGTGATCTGAAGGAAAAGCTGTAATATACTTTAATACAACTTCATAATATATGATTTAAATGATAAATATTATCTGTGTTGATTTTTGTGTGATTTTTTAGATGATTAAAAAAAAATTGGTGATGGAAGTAGTGATGGAAGTAGTGATGGAAGTAGTGATGGAAGTAGTGATGGAAGTAGTGATGGAAGTAGTGATAGAAGTAGTGATAGAAGTAGTGATAGAAGTAGTGATAGAAGTAGTGATAGAAGTAGTGATAGAAGTAGTGATAGAAGTAGTGATAGAAGTAGTGATAGAAGTAGTGATAGAAGTAGTGATAGAAGTAGTGATAGAAGTAGTGATAGAAGTAGTGATAGAAGTAGTGATAGAAGTAGTGATAGAAGTAGTGATAGAAGTAGTGATAGAAGTAGTGATAGAAGTAGTGATAGAAGTAGTGATAGAAGTAGTGATAGAAGTAGTGATAGAAGTAGTGATAGAAGTAGTGATAAAAGTAGTGAGTAGTGATAAAAGTAGTGATTCGAGCAAAATTTAGGTAATTTTTGGTAGAATCTGCATTGTAACACTGGTTGTGAGTTGAGTCATGATTATTACAATAAAACGTCTGGTATGCACACATCATGGCACTAGGAGTGACATGAGTTGGATACCACCTGCTAAACTTCTTCATTTGGACATTTCAGAATAAAAATTCCAAAAATGGAACTTGGACAAACTTTTGGGTATAGGCAGGGTTACACTAGGCCACACCACTTCCCTGCCATAACGTCATACCATATATAACCAGATCTTCAGGGTAGACACATCCTACACAGGAATGCATTTTAGCACACCAAAAAATTGTGACCACATCTCTTTCTGTGGTTATGACAGGTCAAAAATGCCAAATTTGATTCAGTCTATTTATGGTACTTATGGACGGTCAAACTTATGGACGGTCAAACTTATGGATGGTCAAACTTATGGACGGTCAAATTTATGGACCTAGAGGCCTACAAGCATGCAAACACAACTTGGCTCTGATAGGGAAATGGGGTGGTTTACAGTAATCACACATTTTTTGTGGGCATGTCATTATATCGTGGCCAACGACAGGTATGTCTGCTAGTATATAATAAATATCAAAAATTGAACATTTAACTTTCACCTTTATGACATTTAAATAATGTACATTCCAAGAATAACAATAAACCATATAAAACAGATAACTATGTAATGCCACATACCTGGAGAGACGAGACATCCTTTAGCCTCCAGTCTGAGACATGCATCATTGAACGACTCGACTGCCACAATGCGTAAAACTTTAGTGATTACTGGTGATGGCAATATTGTATCCATGATATAAAATGTATCTGGACGTTCGAACACCTTTTTAAATGCAAAAACACAAGTAACTATATTTAATATAGTAGGAAATGTTTCAACAATTCTGATCACTGATGTATGAAAATTGTGGCAATGGGGAGGAGTGAAGAAGAATGTTGAATAAATATATGTATGTATGTATGTGTGTATGTACGTGTGTATATATGTATGTATGCATGTATGTATGTATGTATGTATGTATGTATGTATGTATGTATGTATGTATGTATGTATGTATGTATGTATGTATGTATGTATGTATGTATGTATGTATGTATGTATGTATGTATGTATGTATGTATGTATGTATGTATGTATAGATGTATGTACGTATGTACGCATGCACGCACGCATGTATGTGTGTATGAATGTATGTTTGTATGCATGTATGTTTGTATGTATGTATCTATATATCCTATCACAATAGAGTTAGAGATATTTATAAGCATGCATATAATTACCACTATATATAGTTTGCTAGCATCTGTCTGTCCTAAAGCAATACTACTCCTCTCATACAGAAATTTGAATCACCACAAAATTTTTTGTCTCTTTAGGGTAGCACTGTGGGTGCATAGATTGAGGTTCATCTTGGGAAATTCTTTGAGTAAAGAAAAAATGAATTCAAATGTTACACTGTACCAACAAAAAAAAAAGCCTAAGAAACCACTACCAATTGATTAAGGTACAGGTTTCCCATACTTTAAGTACAGTAAGAGGTTTGTATCCTAGACTGGGCTTTAGTCCCCTTTTATTTCCCATTTCACCCTTCTTTTCTTTTTATTTCCTTGTGTTCTTCCAAATCGATATATACTACTACTACTATTACATTTTAATATTATAATATATAAAATAATAAATATGTAATATACAATATAATAAAGTTCTACTCAATATACAAGCAATTTGGACAATTTCATACCTACATCAGAAAAAATGCTGATAAGGCAGGTTTTTCCCAAGTATAATATAATACAGTAAGAAGTCAGTTATATGGGACCAGAGGGAAACCGGGTGTTGAACCAGGGACCTCAGCACTGGTGATCAGAGGAAGTTTCACAACAAGAACAACCCACCTAAGGATTCAGCACTGTTTTACTGACCTATGTGTTTACACTATTGTGGTTTGTAATAAGTGGAGTGGTCTTCTCAGGCATAGAGTTGTAACCATAACCAGAACATTTTGGGGGGAAATAGACCCACAGGCAGGATTTTACTCTGACTTACCAAACTTCCTCATAACCACCCCAAGGTGACCCCCATCAAACCCTGAAAATTTGAACTCTTTAGGCCAGATTGTCTGAGAGTAGTTAGCAAACAAACAGATCTTCGCCAAACTTCCTTATAACATCCCCAGGGTGACCCCCATCCAACCCTGAAAACTTGAGCCCTTCAGGCCCAATCTTCTGGGAGTAATTACTGAACACACAAACAACAGACAAACAGACAAACTAACAAACAAATTGAAAATTATATTAAGATAATATGATAAATTATGGGTACAAAAATGATTTTCTGATCAGTTGGATATACTCAGGATGGACTGTAGCTTGTCCTTATTCCCAATGATATAAAGTGGACTGTTGATGTCTTATGCTGTACTCTGTAACTACACTAACCAAAGTTTCTTCCATTATTCACAAAATTGCATACTTGTATCTTGAACTCATGGAGTTGGGTAGGAAAATAACAGCTGCGCTACTTCTCAGTCAACTATTTGATTGTGTGCATGCCATTTAATAACTGCTGCATTTTTTATTTGACCAGCTCCCATTGTTGTGGGTGTGGTTTGAAGTTGTGTTAAGTTAGCTGATATATTCAGATAACTGAAGTTCAGATAAGTGACTTCCTACTGTATATATAATAAATATGTACACATACACACATAGCTAAAGGAACGATTTTCTTTAAATAAATTGATGCATGCTTTCCCAAAACAGATATTGCATATGGCTAGCTATAATGTCTAATATTACATTTTCTGACAATCTTATCATCTTACCATTGGTTGTGATGAACTTTCTGAAATAGTTAATGGATGAAGACTTTCCTCTGTACCATCATCTCCGATGTGGACTTCAAATTTGGTGATGTAATGATCATTGAAACCAAAACCAAAATCAAATCGATTTAATCCACCCATTTGGAGTACTGAAATATTAACATTCACTCCAAAGGTAGCTTGGAACCAAGGATGTTCAGAAGAGTCTGAAGATTCGCACCACGACCGTCTTCCATGTCTCCCATCTTGAGGAGGGAAACCATCGTAATAAGAATCTGCTTCCAAGAACTCATCTTGGACTCTGTATGTACTGCCTGATATCAGGGGTTCTGTGGTGCCATCTGAGCAAGATTCTATATACACAGAATGAGAAATTTCAAATAACCAATTACTATAATGGCGATATTTCATATTTATTTGTTCATTTTGAGATTTTTAAAAATTATTTATTATTAATATATATTTTTTAATCATTCTTATAATCCTGATGATAATCACAAGAAAAGCAAGGTGTAGGAAACATTTTCCCTTTTCTTGCTGCCACAATATAGGATCTTTGCACTTCAGTGGACCTTAATTAATCTTATAATAATAGATCTAGCAATATATATATATATATATATTTATATATATATATAGATATATAGATATATATATATATAGATAGATATATGGATATATATAGATATATAGATATATAGATATGTATAGATATATATAGATAAATATATAGATATATAGATATATAGATAGATAGATATAGACAGATATAGATAGATAGATAGATAGATAGATAGATAGATAGATAGATAGATAGATAGATAGATAGATAGATAGATAGATAGATAGATAGATAGATAGATAGATAGATAGATAGATAGATAGATAGATAGAATCTAAAACTGGGATCCTAAATAAAAATTTTAAAAATTGAACGGAACCAAGTCAGTTGAATCTGAGGCCATATTGGGACTCAGTGCATTTATGCGGATGTCCAGTAACAAAGAAATTCACGAAATGGTGAGTTCTTCAATCTTTGCCATTTTGCACACCATCATCAAACAATAAGTGGAATAGCAAACAATGAAATAAAGCTACTTTTTCCCCAAAAAAAACAATAATAAATTTAGAAAAAGCCTCTGTTTCACCCCCCCCCCCCCCCAAAAAAAAAAGTAAAAAAAATATCAAGGAGAAATTAAAACGAAACAGGCGTTGAGATTAAAATAAACAAGCATCCCTTGCGTGTCAACAAAACAGACCAACATTCAGAAATTCACCACTCTTAAGCAAGAAAATAATAAAATACAAAAAAAAGGGTCTTTTTCTTATCAAAAAAAAAAAGGCAGATCAACATTTAGAAATTCACCGCTCTCAAGCAAGTGCACCGAAAGTAATCTCCTGTTGAAAAAAGTGAGTTGTGTACCACTTAACCAACATATATTGAACCAGAAAAGCAAATTTAACATAACCTGTATGGTCCAATTCATTCCTTAGAATTTCCATTCCAAGGAAACCTACACAAGATATTCTGCACAGCAAAAAAAAAAAAAAAAAAAAAAAAAAAAAAAAAAAAAAAACTCAGTTGCAATAAAGTAAGTTGAACACATCTTAACTAACATTTATTGGATCATAAAAATAAATTAAATACACTTAAACCTATTTAACTTCATACATTCATTTACATTTCATTTCCAAAATAATGAGCATTTTCTACACAGACATATTTCCATGAATGAATTGCACAAATAAACAATCCTTTAATCCTTACATAATATAGATATGCATGCACACAGGCAGGCAGGCGGATGGACAGACAGATGGACGGACAGACAGACAGACAGACAGACAGACAGACAGACAGACAGACAGACAGACAGACAGACAGACAGACAGACAGACAGACAGACAGACAGACAGACCTCTCCTTTTATATATATATATATAAGAGATATATATGTTCTTATATTTATACATGTAGGCAAGCTTGCTGTCTGAAACTTGGCTAATATGAACTTCAGGTAAGGTGAATAATTCTTCACTGGGCCCCATTTGGACACATCCCTTTGTTTGAGTGTGGTTTGGGGTAGTAAGTAAAAAATAAATACCCATTTTGAAATCCTGGCTCCGCCCCTGACTGAACCATGTGGGAACCACAAGAGTACGGATCCGATCTTCATAATTTATCAGTTAAGCATATATAAAGATTATTGATGCCGCAACAAAAAAAAAAGTTAGGCAGACAGTGTGTACTGGGGGGGGGGGGGGGGGAACTATGATTACAATTAACTAAATCCTCCATAAACATGTCATCATGTAACACATTTTCTCCCCTAAGATAAGTTTTCTTGTAAGGCATGTCCTCCCATAAGACATGCCCTCCCATAAGACATGCCCTCCAATAAGACATGACCTCTCACAAGACATGTATTCCTGTAAAACATGTCCTCCAGTAAAACAGGACCTTCAGTAAGACATCACCTCCTGTAACATATGCCTCACAATTAAATCTATACTCTCGTACATGTCCTCTGGTAAGCGTTCTCTCCTTCAAGTCATGTTTTTGTGTAAGACTTGTCCACCCATAACACGTCTTCCTATAAGACATATCCTCCTGTAAGATATGCCCTCCTTTAAGATATGTCCTTCTGTAAGACATGCCCTCCTTTAAGATATGTCCTTCTGTAAGACATGCTTTCCTATAAGACATACCACCCAGTAAGACCTGTTCTCCTGTAAGACTTCCAGTAAGACACATCCTTCTGTAAGATATCCAGAAAGACACATCCTCCTGTAAGATATGCCATCCTGAAGACATGTCCTCCTGTAAGACGTGTCCTCCCATAAGACATTTCCTGTTACTAAACATGTCCTCCCATAAGACATATACTCCTGTAAGACATGTCATTTTAAATTTATTTCCTCCAATAAGATGTGTCCTCCCATAAGACATATCCAATCCTAAAACTATTTTGTGACCACAGCCCATTAAAAATGGGCCTAGCAAGAAATGCGGTGGAAAGCTGGCACTTGCATGCTAGTAAAAACAATTGTAATAGTTTGTTTATTTCATATCATGTTTTATAGAAGCATCAGGAAAAAAAGTTATTTGCTTAATTACTTCCAATGTTGAAGTATTAAGTCTTTAGCTTGTATCAAAAGATTTGTGGATACAATCCACACAGTTTCCATTCTACAATTATTTGAGGGTAAGGGGTTGTTCTTTCACTTTCTGACTAATTTGGTTGAATGAACTATGGGAAAACCAGTACTCAAATTGTACTAAGAACAAAGTCCATTAGCACTTTAAATGCCTGGCACAAGCTCAGAGGTATAATAGTGGCACTCAAAGAGGCATCCCGTACAAAGCTTGAAACTCAAGCACAAATAATACTAAATAGTTGGTGGGGGGGGGGGGGGGGGTGGAGAGCAGAGAAAGTCATGGTATGGACTGTATGTCAAATTATTCTACGGAACTAAATAACTACTTCATAACTAGTTAAATTACTCTTTAGCGGGGATATTCTTATCTTACCTGCAGAGTGGATCAACCACAAGGAAAGACACAATAGAGAATACACCCCGCCATCTACTTCCATTCCTTCCCCTGCTCAAGGTTGGATAACACTGGGTCTTCCAGTTTTCCCTAATATGATTTCAAAAATTAGATTCAGCCACCGGAAAGATTAACTTCTGTATTGAAGCGGTGTTGATAAAAGAATACTTGAACCCGTGGGTGGAAGGGGGGGGGGGGAAAGGGGTGAAAAAGTATGAAAATGAAATTCATAAGCCAGTAGACAATTTTTCTGATTCAACCTCAGTCATAATTTCGTGAATGGTTGGTATTGCTTCATTCATAATGTCCCACTCTTTTAAACAGTATTAAAAAATAATAATAATTTTTAAAAAAAGACAGTGCCTAAGAACGCAAGGGGTACAACAAAAATGAAATTAAGTAAAAATAATAATTAAATATATTTAAAAATAGGGAAAAAAATTATTTTTAAAAATTGAGAAAAATTGACTATTATGGGTAAATCTCTTTCTAGCTTAATTGATATGCCTTTTGATAATTATAGGCTTTTGACTAGCTTTAAGGATTTTACTGTAAGGCAACATTTGAAATTGTCAAGCAAGATCAAAGCTGGAGAATACTTAGAGCAGCAATAATGAAAATTAAAATCTGCCAGAGGCCCATTTGCAGCTTCACTTGCAATGATTAAGTCACTATTGTCCAACAAATGTTATCAAAAATGACATTGGAAAAGTATTAAGTTAATTCTTCTGCTTCTCAGTGATTCCATTGGTTGGATAAATAACTTCCGCCACTGTGCTTCCGCCACTGTGCTTCCGCCACTGTGCTTCCGCCACTGTGCTTCCGCCACTGTGCTTCCGCCACTGTGCTTCCGCCACTGTGCTTCCGCCACTGTGCTTCCGCCACTGTGCTTCCGCCACTGTGCTTCCGCCACTGTGCTTCCGCCACTGTGCTTCCGCCACTGTGCTTCCGCCACTGTGCTTCCGCCACTGTGCTTCCGCCACTGTGCTTCCGCCACTGTGCTTCCGCCACTGTGCTTCCGCCACTGTGCTTCCGCCACTGTGCTTCCGCCACTGTGCTTCCGCCACTGTGCTTCCGCCACTGTGCTTCCGCCACTGTGCTTCCGCCACTGTGCTTCCGCCACTGTGCTTCCGCCACTGTGCTTCCGCCACTGTGCTTCCGCCACTGTGCTTCCGCCACTGTGCTTCCGCCACTGTGCTTCCGCCACTGTGCTTCCGCCACTGTGCTTCCGCCACTGTGCTTCCGCCACTGTGCTTCCGCCACTGTGCTTCCGCCACTGTGCTTCCGCCACTGTGCTTCCGCCACTGTGCTTCCGCCACTGTGCTTCCGCCACTGTGCTTCCGCCACTGTGCTTCCGCCACTGTGCTTCCGCCACTGTGCTTCCGCCACTGTGCTTCCGCCACTGTGCTTCCGCCACTGTGCTTCCGCCACTGTGCTTCCGCCACTGTGCTTCCGCCACTGTGCTTCCGCCACTGTGCTTCCGCCACTGTGCTTCCGCCACTGTGCTTCCGCCACTGTGCTTCCGCCACTGTGCTTCCGCCACTGTGCTTCCGCCACTGTGCTTCCGCCACTGTGCTTCCGCCACTGTGCTTCCGCCACTGTGCTTCCGCCACTGTGCTTCCGCCACTGTGCTTCCGCCACTGTGCTTCCGCCACTGTGCTTCCGCCACTGTGCTTCCGCCACTGTGCTTCCGCCACTGTGCTTCCGCCACTGTGCTTCCGCCACTGTGCTTCCGCCACTGTGCTTCCGCCACTGTGCTTCCGCCACTGTGCTTCCGCCACTGTGCTTCCGCCACTGTGCTTCCGCCACTGTGCTTCCGCCACTGTGCTTCCGCCACTGTGCTTCCGCCACTGTGCTTCCGCCACTGTGCTTCCGCCACTGTGCTTCCGCCACTGTGCTTCCGCCACTGTGCTTCCGCCACTGTGCTTCCGCCACTGTGCTTCCGCCACTGTGCTTCCGCCACTGTGCTTCCGCCACTGTGCTTCCGCCACTGTGCTTCCGCCACTGTGCTTCCGCCACTGTGCTTCCGCCACTGTGCTTCCGCCACTGTGCTTCCGCCACTGTGCTTCCGCCACTGTGCTTCCGCCACTGTGCTTCCGCCACTGTGCTTCCGCCACTGTGCTTCCGCCACTGTGCTTCCGCCACTGTGCTTCCGCCACTGTGCTTCCACAGAAATTTTGAAAGTCTCCAGTTTATCAAGTTTTTAATTATTAATTTTGTTCCACTAATTTTTCATTTTTGATGTGTAATGTCTCCATCTCTAGACATTGCTCCAGCTGGGATGTTTTTTTTGGCTTCCAAATATGCATCAGGGTGTATAGTTTCCTCACTTATACCCACCATGTAGTCATTCATGGGAGGAGTCACATATATATATATTGCCCACCACATATTTACCCCAAAAAATATCACAAGCCCTGAATTATTCACTCTTGAAGGGAAGTCAGCAGCAGCACCACATGTTACAGAAGCTATTAAAATGAGCCCTAAACTATACACCTGGTCACTACAAGTGCCATTTGTAGTGGCTTCTGTTTTCATGGCATGAAAAATATGTTGTGATTGGACCTATTTGGGCAGCTATTGCATTCCAGTTATCAATATGTGCTATCACAGAAATGGTGTCACGTAATGAAATGGTTCCACTATCATAAACATGGTGCACTTATATTGAGATAAATTTTCTAATATCAAAATTCAGATGAAGAAGCTCACAATATTCCACATGATTATGTCAATAAACTATAAGTATAAAAACAAATTGATTACTCCTTTGGAACTGCCAACAAAAATAAGCTAAAATTATCTGTGAGAGTAATCAACCATGCATTACAATTTCCACAATCATTACAAATAATTGAGTACATATATTAATCATGTATAAAAACGACATAAATTAATTATACTATGGTGTGTTCAACATGATGCTTATGGTGTGTGTGTGTGTGTTTGTGTGTCTGTCTGTGTGTGTGTGTGTGTGTGTGTGTGTGTGTGTGTGTATGTCTGTGTGTGTGTGAGACCATCATCTTGCTGCCAAACAACATCCACTATGTGTTCCTCTCAGCCACTGTTCTGTTCTGATTATGTGTAACTCACAGTTTTATCTATCTACTTATGTAGCTAATGGCCAACCAAATCTTTGGACCTGAAACTTGGTATGCATGCACAAATTGACCTGAGGAGTAACATGAGCTGTGGGCCCCAGGATCCAAAAAAATTGTTTTTTTACATGCATGTGAGGACTTCTTGCATGCATGAGTAACCACAGAGCTGTTACAAAACACACTACACAAACTAATCACACCAGTCACAAGTGAAAACCAGTGAGTAAAAAATCTGTGCTACAACTATTATATCCATAAGTAAGAGAACAAATAACTTTGTTCATTTTACTTCAAAGTATACCTCGAAGATTATTTAAATTATGAATCTGATTGTTGGCAATTTACCTTACAGCATACACCATGCACAGGGCAGAATCCTATTGATTATTACAAACTTGATTAATAAATGACCAGGAATCAACCAAATAATGAAGGTATACTATTAAGCATGTCTTAAATTATCACAGTTCCCTGCACCCACTTTTAACCAGCTTAGCTCGTATAACCAGAATGGTAACATGTTATTGATATTCCTAATACTACACACTCTTATCTAAAACTGTGGTTTTGAGGATTTTTTTTTAATAGGTGGTGAATCTTCCATTTATTTTAAGGTTAACAAAATATTGTGTTAACTTCAACAGTGGTTTGTATTCAAACTTTCCCACTACTATTAGAACTTTGTTTTATTCCTTCTAATTAGTTCCATAGAGTGTGTTATTATTGACTTGTGCTGGCTATGTAAGGAAGAATAAGAACTTTTTCATGGATTCCTTTTCAAAATATTCAGAATAAGTTCTGTGGTTAACTATATTCATTATGAGAGTACTGCAGTCATGTGTGAGTGTTCCGTTGCTCCTGTCCTCTGTTACCCAGGCAACCAGAGCAGGAACAGATCCCTGACGCAGAAATTAGATCTCACTACCCTACTTGTATCAAGGCTACCACACCACCCCTCTATTTATGACTGGTGCCCAAAGTGAGTTCTTACCAAATGTAAATATCATAAACTGGTCAGTGAACTGCTGGTATCAGATAATAGAGGCTTTTACTATACTTGTACAACAGTTATGCAAAATGAGATATTACACCTTTATCAGGGCCCCTGCTCTTCAGGAGCCTGTGCCATCAGACACGCTGCTTGACCCACTGAGGCTTCACCATGCAAGTCCTTAAAATAGATATATATATATATATATATATATATATATATATTCTAGCTTTCCCATGTTCATTGATTATCACCAGTTCTGGTCTGTGACCAAAACATCAGTCTGGGGGGTACACTATTAACCATCTTCATACTTCGATCTTTTATTGTAGACCTTGTATTATTAATTATTCCCATGGTTGTTGCAGCCATCTCTCCCTTTTCTGGCAGGGAGGTTAGAGTCACTGGGGTTGGTAGATGGTCTTCCACCAGTGGCTCTGACATCATGTTTTAAAGACCCTTCACCCAAACATAGAAATGAATAATGGATTAGAAGCAATATTTTTTTCAAAGCAAAAGGGATCATGGTGAGTACATTATTATTTTGTTTTAGTGTAGCTCAAATGTACTAGAAACTCGATGGTCCTATTTGACTAAATATTTATTGCAGTGGGTCTGTAACGTGGAATTTGAAGCTACCACTCAAAGTATGTCCTCATCTGCTACACCTGGATCCCATCTTGTACCTATTGATTCAGCTGATTCAAGCCAGTTAAATAGTGTTAGCAGTGAATATAGTCAATATTATAGTACCATATGCATTACTGGTGCTAATTTGAGCAGAATTATGAACAGAGATGATAAATGTGCTGAAACCTCTGATGTAATTATAGAATAAACTATAGGTGAGAGTTCGATAATTGGAAAACTCAAAAAAAGTGAAATTGTGTCATTCTGGTGACTTCGGCTGAGTGTCAGTATTGAAAAATCCAAGTAAAACTTTCAGACAATGAAACAATATTCATTTTGGAACATCACTTTGTACCAGGTAAGATGTATGAATTTCCTAGTCGTAGTTCTGGTGGTAAGAAAAGATCATTCCAAATTAATCAGCTTGATAAATATAATGGTCTGACTTATTCCAAGTATGACAATGAAAAGTGTGTTTACTTTGTGTTTTATTTTGGCATTGTCATAGTAATCCATCAGTGCAGTATTTGGTTTACTGGTAAAACTCCATAAAATTTTTTCAAGAAACCAATTGAAAATCGAAATAAGCATTTTTATTCCAACAACAAAAAAACTCACATGGGGGCATTAAAGATGGCAATGACATTTTTTTGCCATGAAAATGAATCAGGCAATGGCAATGGCAATTGATCATCAGCTTAGTTCCAGTCGAGCCAAATTTATTGCACAAACTTGATTCAAGCTTCATTCAATTGCTGCAACTGTTGTTTTTTTTGGTTTTTTTTTTGTGAAAGACAAAGATTTGTTCTTGGGGCAACTTGGAGGTCAGTTTTTATGTGGAAAGTAGTTGTGTGGGCCACGGAAATTTTCTTTCTCTATTATGCAAACATTCAAACTTTCTTACAATGGATGGCTACATTCCCTGTTACTAGTTGTGAGTGTGAACTCCCAATAAGCTTGCTTAAGCAAATCAAAACATCATATGTAGCACCATGAGACAGGGCTGGCCTAATGGGTTAGCATTGATGTGTTGTCACCATGACATAAACATTGAACCAGAAGAACTTGTGAATGAACTCGCTATACACCATTCAAGATGCATGTTGTTGCTCAAGTAAATTACTGGCATATGCAGCTATAGGTAAAATTATTTTCCTGTGAAAGTACTATTTTTTGGGCTCAGATTTTGTTGTTACTCAAGTGGACCACTCAAAATAATATGACAATTATAGGCTACATAACAATTTTATGTGTGTGCAGGTCATATTAATCGAGTAACTTTACATGACCCAAAAATTATGGATTTTCACAAAAGAAACATAATTAATTCTTACCGATGCTGTTATCAATGGACCGGAATCAGTGTCAGGGACTTAATGACACTTTTAAAAAATCCTGATGGAGTCTCCCGCTAACACTCCCCCCCCCCCCCAAACCACACCTAGAGGTCAGTCCCCTCCCTATCAAAATCCTGTATCCAGCCCTCGTGCAACACATTCTGGCTTTCTAAAAGTCAATGGGCAATGCTGGTTGCATGCCTACTTATGGACTGCTGTGATTTGAATGTAGTTCAAAATCTAGAAATGGTGTCTTGAGTGGCTTCCATAATGTTTCCTGCTGACAGAAGCCCAGAATATGCCTTGTACATGCTGCTAGTTAATCTATTTAATGGTTCATATGTGCATGTGTGTGTGTGTGTGTGTGTGCATTGGTGTGTGTAGTGTGCATGCAACTGCTTTTGCATTACCATTATAGGAACATCATGTATCCAGGGGCTACGCTAGTTGCTGGAAGTAAACAGATACTTTCTAAGATCTATATGTAAATAACTCTTAAGTTTGGATGTTCATTTGTTTCTTTTTGTTTATTTGTTCACACCTATCTCCAGCCACACTGCTCCAATCTATGTAAAGCTTATATCATTTGAATTCTTATCTTCCAGGAATTATTTGCAGGATGAAATAATTTCCTTAAAAGGTAAAAAAAAAAAGAAAGAAAAGAAGTTATAGTCTAAAATAGGTATACACCATAACAACCCCAGTTTGAAAATAGTATTAAGAAAGCAAAAAAATGATAGTTTTGTAAGGAGTAGGCCTGAACTGGAGTACTCTGAGCAAGCATTAAAGGTAAGTCAGCAACTATCCTTATTGCAGCGAAAATTTTCAACAAAAAAAAAACAACAACAACAAATAATGTTATAAAAAATAAATTCTAAATGAAAATAAAAATAAAAACTAAACAATTTTGCCTCTTCAAGCCAAATAAATTTACAATTACTGCCAAGTTCATAATTTTCCTTGTTTGAGAATGCCCACAACCCAAAATTGTAATTCCTCCAGTTGTCCTCTCCCCCCTTCATTCAGAGAGATTAGTTTAGCTCCAGTGAGAGAGAACAATGCTAAAGCTGCAATTATGAATTGTAGCCATTCAAAAAATGAAAAAAGTTAGCCCTATTCTTCCTAATTTATTCTATTTCACTGTCTGCTTAATGGGTCAGTTCTAACCCTAGAATTCTTAACTGTGAGGTTTTGCTCTGACCCAACATTCATTTAGAATGAAGTTTTACTGTCAACAGGACCACACCTCAACCTGTGGATGTGTTCATGTGCTGTTATTGTTTTTTTGGTCCCTTGGTCAACATGTAGCTTAATTATTTATAGGATGAATATTGCAACACAGCTATAAAAGTTCTTTGCTGGAAAACCAGTGGCTTGATTAGTAAGATACATGATAAATATTTCCAGCACAGATGCAATAGTTCTGTTTGATGAACAACCAGTGCCTTCATTATTGCAAGCAAAGCTGCAATGGGCCTCTGGTATCCATAGTAATTGCTGTGGCACACAGGTCTAGGAACGCTTGGAATGGTGGGGGTGGATACATCCACAAGTTTTGCTCCAAAATGGATCTTTAACTAATTGTTCACTATTAGGAAATTCCAAACTTTTTTGTTACAACCATTAGGTTAAATTAAGTGCTTTTACTGTATGGAAACCCTGTAGTTACAACTAAGCAATTTTTACCATATAGAAACCCATGTTGTAAGTCTTTCCACAACTTTAACCTCATCTTAAGATTTCTAAACAATTAGTCTAAAACAATACTTTTTAATGAATATTTAGTAATATTTGCCACAGGTCTTAGTGCAGGATGCTCTGTTTAATAAAGATTGTAACTCTGAATGTAAAATTTATTACCACCCTCAGGACATTATCGAAGCTCACTTCACCTGCTACAACAGAGAAACATATATATCTCATTTTACTTCAGCAACAACACCAGACAAAGTTAAAACTATCAAATGGCACTATGTGCATAATTTACTGAAATTACCCAGCTATGCTAATGAACTCACCCAGCAGCAAGGACAGAAACTATGAAATGACAAAGTGTACTGACATAGTACAATGACGTTAATATATTATGTGAGATAGTAGATGTTATTAGTTGCAAGAAAAGGAAGTATTAGTTGTATGTTCAATTAGACCAACTCAGTTGCATTAAGCCACAACAAATGTGCACTTTCTTGTATAGCTGGCTACGCATATTCAGACATCCTTCTATGGTCTGTTATTGAGAGATTATAACTAACTGAAGAAAGATGATTTTGATTTATTACTAAAAACCAAAAAAAAAAATCCTTTGAAGGTAAATGGAATATTTTTTTATTTTTTTAATTACAACTATAGACTTTTGTGGCTTTGTATGACAGTAACATACACATGCATTTAAAGACTATTCACCACAAAGCATTATTTGACGTGTATCTCAATTAGTCTTGGTTGAAATAGAAAACAATGCTAAATTCTAATTTTGACAGTGTCAGTGCCCAATAATATCAATTAAAAATGATAATTATTATTGGTATAGAGAAATCTTTATTTTGGGAGGCTGAATGGCATTCACCGCCACACTTAATATGTCATCAGATACTCAAGGTATTTATTGTGGTATTAGTAGTTGTAAGTAAGAATGTTGCAATCCTCACTGAATCCATAATCAAGAATATCAATTCCCTTAACACCAAACTGTAATTCAAATATCCTTGTTAGAGCAACCTCAAGTGCTAATAATGTATTGCATAGGTCAAGGCTGACCTAAGAAGTGAGAGGACTTTGGCATAGAAATACCATATCTTATACTAATAGAGCTAGTGATATTCATATGTATATATATTTATATATGTGTGTGTACAATACAAATGGCTGCAAGGATTTGGTTGAAAATTGGCAGATATGATATTCAAGTAAGTGAAAGTAACCTGAGCTAAGTTCCATTTGTCCACACTCCATTGTCAAGTGGAGTAACTAAAAGGAGCCCAAAAATTTTTTCTTCGACATATGCCTTTTTTTTTTAATCAAAGGGAATGCATAGACATTCACATGCTACCATTTCAAAGAGATGTCCATTACCTGGCTAATTGCGGCTATAACTTTAAAAAGCAGGTGCATGCACACAATAATTGAGGTTGAAAATACAAACAAAACCTATTCAAGATTAAATACAAATAAATAGAAACTGCAGAACTATAAATTTTCAGGCAAAAACCCACTCATTTATGATACTAAAACATGGGCATACAAGTACAAAACTCATTTATATAAACAGAAAATTAAATTTATAAAAATAAAAAAAAAAAATTTTAAAACCTAATTATATTTCAGGGCCATATTCAATTGACTGTAATTACTTCTTGCACCAACGAATTAATAAATTTTTTAAAAAAAGGGGGAAAATTAATAAATAATTTTTTTTTTAAACAAACGAACGAACTAGGTTACTAAAACACAGTGCAAGATGCAACAACAAAAAAAGAGAACTTAAGGGTATACCAAAGCTACTTGAAACGATGATATTAGGGGAAAATATATATTATTAAAGATTATCATACAAGATTCAAAAACTCACTTCTAATAATCACAAATACCAAGAAAAGAAGACCATCACTATGTAAAAAACTTCTAAAGCCAAACAACTAAAACAAAGAGAGGTCAAGTGAAACACCACAAGGACATACATTTCGGCTTCATAAACAAATGCAAAAAAAAAAAAAGAAAAGTGACAATGTGAAGAATGATATACTCTAAGCCGCAGCTGTGCATTCAAGGTACCCATCAAACACACTAAAGGGGTTAGAAATTGATTTTGGGACATTAAAAGATGTAAACAAAATATATTTTTAAAATGTAGTCTTTTTAATTCATAAAAATTACCAAGAGACTTCATCTTTAGTGACCACTAAAATTGAACAACTTTGGAATACAATAACGATAAATTAAACTTCATAAAATAAGATATAAATTTGCAGATTAAGCTGCATAATTTGGTAATAAATGATAATTACTTACTGTTTCCACCTATAACATGTTTACTAGAATTATATGTTCTCTATGCAAGTATTACAACAATCAAGTAGAAATAACCAAAACAAAATAAGAACAATAGAAAAAGGTTGACATTTTGACATTCTAACATGTCAAGTACACAATAGCTCATTAGGGAATGCTTGGGTTTGATTGTAGGTACTGTTTCATCCTCCCTCAAATCTTAGAAATCATTAGTAGTAGTCACCAGTCTATTAATGCAAACATTCATATAGGTAGATTAGACATGTACGTGTGAATATATATGATATAAAATACCAGGTGAAAAAATATCACTCTTTACATGTAATATAGTCTACCAATTAAACCATGTAGAAATTTCAAGAATGATGTTATTTACATTTTCCTTTGTGTTCTATGTTGCAAATAAAGTTAAATTTAACAACAAAGTTATTAGTAACTATATAAAAATATAACACTACAATTCTGGATATGTGTGTAAGTTGTATCATAATATTGACATTCCATGATAATTGATTAAAATAAAGCTTACCTTACTTGGCTGTTCCATAGGCCAGGTTAGATTCTGTATTTATATTACTAGCATGGGATTCATCAATACTCTCGTAAGTGTGTATGCCTGCTTCATTTTCCTGCTCCTTCACTGTTTCATAGGCCAGGTTAGATTCCGTGTTAATATTGCTGGTATAGGATTTATCAATATTCTGATAAGTGGGTGCGTCTGCTTCATTTTCCTGCACTTTCATTGACAATATGGCTGTGGGTGTTTCAGCTGAAGTTCTTTTCTTCTTTTGCTGAGCCATCTTGACCAGAGTGATAGCTAGTACTAGTGTGCATAGGAAGATGAGCAGGAGACCAGAGACTGCAATAACAGCTGCTGCTACAATACTGAGGGGTGCACTACTATTAGCAATCAAGGTAGCAGTGGTCATATGTTGGGTAGTACTACTATTAGTAATGGACGTGGTTGCAGTGCTTTGTTGGGTAGGGTTGATAGGGGCTGTAGAAAGAACTGTAAGAGATACCAAACAAGAAAAATGGAAGTGTATGACATAAGTAACAAGAAGGTGCTGACACAATAGTGGAAGGAATCAGGACAAGGGAACATACTTGCAGGTTATTACATACACTCATCAAGACTTGTTCATTCATAAAAATAAATTGTTTTTTTTATAATACAATCATCAAGTGAATCTCAGTAATTCATATGGTAATCATACCATTATATGATGAATTTTATCAACAACTAACATTGTATACCCAGCATAACTGCATCAGTTAATGCAAATAAAATATATTTAAGAGAAGATGGAAAGACTAACTAGAAGCCATACAAAGAAGGAATCCCATAAGCCCCTATGTATATTCCTACCCCTTTTTTTGGCTGTTGAAGAGGGTATATGCTTCACAGTTTTACTGAACTCATTTAAGGTATTTTAAGGGAGTGATTATTTACATATTGTGGTGTTTAAGATAAGTGAACCATTCAAACAATTGTGATGACTAATTAGGAATGTGAAATTCTGTGGTAGACAACAAAGATACAGCAATTCAAAATTTTATTCCCAATGTCAGTTGGAGTTTATTACACTTGAGAGCATTTTTATGCATTCCATGTGTCTGTCTGTTCTGTAACTCCTCCCATAGTTATGGACCAATTTGAATGAAATATTTTGGGGCCAGTGTAGCTCAACATAGCCAATATAATAATCACAATAATTTTTTTCAGAAAGTAGCAACACTGATGAGAAAAAACAAACAAACAAATATCTATACAAAATTAATTAATTAATTAATTAATTTTAAAAAAAATTTTTAAATAAATAAATAAATAAATAAATAAATTTAAAAAACCCTACGAAATTTATGGTCCAAGGCACAGGTCTTCTAAGGCAAAAAAAAAGAAGTAAAATTAGAAATCAATTTACACCTACCACAATTAGAAAGTGCTGTTCAAATTGGATGGTTTTCGGCAACTGTCTGTGACTCCCTGAACTGGGAGCTAAATTAAAGCAAGAATACATCAAATGGAAATTTGACAAGCTATATTTTCATTGCCATTATTCTTTAAAACATAATAGTCTCATTTTCCAGCAGAGATTTGAAAGTGCTTGATAGCTGTGCTAAAGAGAAGATAGACTGTTTCTTAAGAAGTCTATCTTGGGGGTGGAAATAAAATTGTGATTAAAATGAAATAAAATAAAACATTAATACATGTTATAGAAATAGCTATATCTTGTGAAGTAGTCTTTCATGATCTAGAACTTGAACACAACTTGGTGAGAGATGTATATTTAATGTATACTTAATTTGTACTTTGTTGCAAATGAGTACAGGCTCTCCACAGCTGGGAAACTTACCTTTTATCTTTGCCACAGAACTACCACTATAACTGCCATAAAGCATGCCACACAGATTCCTTATCAGTCCACCTTTTCAATGCAGCTGCTTTATACACCTAAATTAACATATTTGGTGGTTTGTCCTACTATGCCCAGAAAAAATATTATAAAAATTAACTTTGGAACCAGAAAAGAAAAATAAAATGAAATTTTAAAAAATTAATTAAAAAATATATATATATATATTTTTTTTAAAGGAAAATAAAAGAGTGAAGGAAAAGAAAGCAGAACTTCAAGGTATAGAAATTGGGACTTTTAGCTTGGAAGACTCAAGCCTTTACAACTTTTTCATTTGTTTTCAGGCTTTTTTTTTTTGTATGAAAAATTTGATTTATCTTTTCCCTCACCAGTGTTGCTACTTTTTCCAATTTTGAACATCCCATGTTACTTTGAAACCCCTCCAAAGTATCCCCACCAATTTTTGGGCCAAATCCACTAAGCCATCTCAGAGGAGATGAGGACCAAGTTTACACCAAATTTGCTAAGTAAGCCTGATTCTTCACTTCACTGGAATTGATAATGATATAGTATCAGAAGCCCATTGCAGCTTCACTTGCAATAATAAAGTCACTGGTTGTACAACAAACAGAAATATACATAGACATGCCAGACAGGTTGACCTGGAGAGACTTAGGCATAGTTAAACCCTTGTGTATGCATGCCAAGTTACATTTTTCTAGAAGTGAAGGTTTGGTTTTAGCTGGCCAAGATATCTTCTAAAAATTATCCTTATTTGTGGAGCTATTCATGGAAGCTTTACCAAGTTTATATTTATCAATGCAGGGGCAAATCCAGGATTTTCTAAAGGAGGAGGGGAGGATTCTAAAAAAAGTAATTGCATGGTGTTGCATGAATAGGAAATATTTGTATGACCACTCACACTATTTCTCATTATTATGATCAGTGGGCCTGTACCACTTTGTTGCATGGTATTGGTGCAGCAAAGTATGAAAGTGGTATATTTAACTAAAACCAGATTTGCTGGTAGCAGCTTGAATAAAATATTTCTCCTTATTGGGATTCATACTTTTATGCTGTTTATTGGCACCCCACATCCATAACCACAAACACAGGTGGGTAATAACATTCAGGGTCACATGAAGCCCACATGCCAAATTTCAGCCTGATTAGTCCAGCATGTGACAAGGAAGTGTGTTAATCTCCTGTGGGTGTGGCTATGCTTGTACTTCGGGGTTTCAATTAAATTTTGTTTTACTTGATTACTCTTTTTGACCAATCTAACTCTCTCCATTAATATTTTATGTGTAGCTAGGCACACTCACAGTCATAGGAGGTTATTAATACTCTTGTGGTCACATGGAGTACACATACCAAGTTTCAGTGTGATTGGTTCTTGTCAGTGAAAAAACTCGTGTGGGTGTGGTCATGAAAAAATACAGCATTGTCACACCCACATGTAGTTAATAATGCTCACCCAAGTACTTGGAGACCACATGCAAAATTTTAGTCTGATTGGTCCCTTAATTAGCTTTTGGCAGCTAAACAGCTTCCTGTGGGTGTGGCTATGAAAAACCAAACCCGTTGCCATACCCACTGTCATACCCACATGTAGTTAATAATGCTCACCCAGTTACTTGGAGAACACATACCAAATTTCAGTCCGACTCATTGTTCCTTTAATTAGCTTTTGGCACTCCAAGTTACCTTTGTGGGTGTGGCTGTTATAAAACCACACCCATTGCCACAAATCATGTTTTTTCTAGCATAAGATATTAATATTTTCTTATTTAGTTGTTATTCAAGGTAGTATTTTCATAGTGCTATAGTTTGCTTGTATTGTTATACTTACTTGTGTTTACTATGCATCCATGGAATTCAATTGTCCAGCACACATCCTCGACATCATCAGGTTCATCAACATATAATCTAAATATTCTCCCCTGAATTGGATTCCAAAAGGTGTGCACCTCATATTGTTCAGATATAGTAAAGATCTAAAAGAATAGTAATATACATATATTTAATAAAAGTATTGATAAATAGATAGCTATGTTGTAAACTGTCTAAGTTTAATTTGGTAGATTTTCATGCAAATAGTATGATTTGAAGATGCAATGCTTACTATGAAGAATGTTGCAGTAATACAATAAAAATGTTTACAACCATATGGATATGCTAGAACACAATTTGCAATGTCATAAATAATATATACAATGATTTGTAAACTGAGCACCATCCTCACTGTTGGTTCACTTGTGATGGCATAGGTGTTAAAATTATCAGTCTCATCCTGCACTTCCAATCTGAAACTACTTGTATTATGATTGCCTCGTGCTCTCATGTAAGTGAGGGATACCATGGAGGTGAAGTTCAGCTGAATGTAGGAATTATCATAGCCCATAGCTCTAGTTATGCACCAATCACTGCCTTCTATAACTGAACTGTCACCAGAACTGCTGACTTGGATTACAGACGTAAAAAGGTCCTCATCACTTGTGAGTATCTGTTCAGTTTCACATACTGCAGATTAGAAATTAACACACCGAATGAAAATTCTGAATTGAGAATGTGCCAAGCTGAAAGATATACTATAAATACAGGTACGGTATATATTGTGTCTGACTTGATTCAAACAATAATAACTCGTGTACACAACAATAATTCAAGTGACACATTGGGTGGTGACAGCATTGGTTTGTTTCTTATCATTTATCATCTGTTTTAAATAATGATTTGTTCCAAATAATTGAATAGTGAAATTAGTCATCCTATTTATACAATCATAAATATATTGTAAACAGTTGGTGATACATGGACTTGTGCAAGAGGGGAGGCCACTGGCTACAGTACAAGATTAGTAGAAGAGAGAGGGAGAGATATGTGTCTATGGTTAGGGTTTTCTAAACAAAAATATGTATCTGATCAATTGTATTTGTGAAAGTTGCTTCTTGACTTTTTATTTTTTGGATAAAGTAACTGGCTTATTTCAAACATTGGTCCAGTAAATAAACAAGTTTTTCTTCGATGCAAAATTCATAACCTAAAATTTGGCCACCTAGGAAACACTCGTGCCTAAAACAAACCAGTCAGGGCTGACACTTAAATATATTGTATGATGCCCTCGAAACATTCTATGTTAGTGACTACTCTATATCAGAAAATGGTCTTTTCTATCACTAGTCCATTCTTTCATTTAAAAATAAAAACTGTGCCAAATTGTTCATAGTGAGTGTATGCGCTGCTAGCTGTATCCTGGTAGTGATGGTTCAAGCTATCTGACCTAGTAAGAAAGCTATAGTATGTAGTCATGTCAATACAAATGACGATAATGAGAAAACTGGAGACAGAAATTGATGGAAGAGAAATAATAAAAGATATCATAGTTAGCATCAATTAATTAACTTATTCAGGTTGATTCAATATATGTTCCCTCCAATCAAACAGCACATCATTGTAATATTGATAATGAATTTGTCCAAAAAATAACTTGTGCAATAGTCACAATACAAAAGAAAGGACGGCTTGAATTGCTCTGGTTCTACTACTTCACTTGTATGATGGTGATGAAAAATGAGAGATTGAATTGGGAATAGTTCTGTCAACAACCCTAAATGAAAATTTAGTGCATTGGGACACTGTACAATCTTGATCTACTAGCAACTGTGGAAGGTGTAATGGCCTACCTAGTGAAAGGGTATACCAAATCAGTTGAACAACATTTTTTGTGGATCACAGATACAACACAGCTGAAATCAATGAAGGTATTTCCAGCAAGATGACACACACACTTTATTTGTGATTTTTTAATATACTCACTGGTTCAACTGAGCCTATCTAGAGCCATCTGCATCCATCAATATGTCAAATTTAGCATTTAATTTTCTTCTGTATCGTATCTCTACGAAGCTCAAATTGTATCCTACCAGTGCCGGACAAAAGATAGTCCCTATGCAGAAGCGAGTGTAAGGTCTTCTTCTGTTCAATGTGAGGCCAAAGGGCAGCACAAGAGGTGAGACGTAGATTGTTTTTGCTTATGCAGAAACAAGGGGTATGTGGATAGACCCTACTCATGCATGAGGGAGGCATACCTTCAATGACCAGTACAGAGCTTCTTAAGGCATCACTATGTCAGCTATAATGTTGGCCAAGTAGCAAGGAACTTTTCTGGAGTGACATTTCTTGCCACCCACCTCGACATCCTGCCATCTGCTTGCCACTCCTCGAGCCACATCATCTTCCTTGAGAGGGGGTGATGCTCTGATGGCTTAATCTGGGCAAAAACGTGCCATGACTTGAGTCTGCTGTTGTGAGGAGAATATGTGTGGAGAGTATGTCTCACATCTTTCTTTAGGTTTTCCCATTCTTTCCGTGCTTGGCAGTGGTGTCTAACTCTAGGCAATTCTATACCTGCAAGGGCTTGAAGGCATGGGATTCTGTTAGATCTTATAGAACCAAAGACAATGTGACAGGTCTGATTTAGCACTGTGTCGACTTGCTGAGAATGGCACGACCTACAACAGGTTGAGCGGGCATACTCTGCTATGGAGTTGCACAGAGCCAGAGCAATTGTGTGCAGGGTGTGAGGGTTTGCTCCTCAGTGTGAGTTTGCCAGCTTCTGTAAATAGTTATTTAGTATATCCACTTTATCCCTCATTTCGCAACAGTGTTCTTTGTAGGTTAAGGTACGGTCCAGCATAACACCTACATACACTTGATGGGTTACATTTTGGAGATGAACATAATTCCAGTGCACCTTCAGTTCCCGCTGGGCGTCCCTGTTATGTAGATGGAAGTTTATCTATGCCTTGGTTGGGTTTCATCCCAGTTTGTTGGCAGAGTAGTATACTGATATTTGACTCAAGGCTTCCTCCAACATTATTTCAATGTTATGCAATTCTGTGTCCTGAGTGAGGCACAGGTCCATCTGCATAGATGAATTGCCTGCACTTTCTAGGTAAAGGTTGATCATTAGTGTAGATATTGACCAGGAGTGGTGCCAGGATATTTCCTTGTGGCAGACAATTCTGCTGTGGATGCCACCTGCTGCTCATTCCATTAAGGGGGACAAAATATTGCCTATCAGTCAAGAAACTTTGCACAACATGGCACATATGACAGTGGCCAATGAGGGTGTGATGCTTGTGGATCATGAACCAGTGTGACATGGTAAGCAGCAAATAAATCCACAAAGACAGTCAGAGTGATCCTACAGTTCTGCTAACCATATTCTATATGTTGAGTAAGATTGAGTACTAGATCGGCACAAGATCAGCCTCTACAAAAGCCAGCTTGGTCCGGAGTAAGCTTAGGATCAATGGTTGAAGAAATTCTATGCAGCAGTAAAAGTTCATAGAGGTTGAAGGTGACACTGGGGAGTATGTTCTTACTTACTGAGCATAGGTCACGGTTATAGCCGCTTTTCCATTGGCTGTTGTTGAATGAGTTTGATAGTTTGGGATACCCATTCTCCTACCAGGTAGCCATTGGCGTTCTGCTTCTCATACCTCCTAAATGGACTCAGTAAATTCAAACCACCAATATATACCTTGTATGGTCTTAGTGATTCTATTGGTTGAGGTAGATGCAATTCACCCTGGGGAGATATATGCACAGAGGTGATCACTACTTCCTTGAGGCTGACGTTTATCCACTCAATGTTGGATTTACGAAAGGAAATGTGAACTTCTTCAGTTTGTAATCTGTCACATACAAAAATGACACTACTGTACTGTCAGTGGCACACTTCAGAGACAAGTTTCATGCCTGTGACGGAAGGGTGGGCTGGAGATTTATGATTTTCTTGAACACACAGTATGCCACATGGTGACATTTGCTTGGACTTGTTCAATGAGAAACCCTCCATGTTAAAGGAGGATATTGACAGTGCCGGCCCCAAGAAGGGCCCATGCTTGTGAAACTGCGATGGATTAGAAGGAAAAGTAGTCATAGAAATGAGCCAGCATAGAGTGTTGGGCTAGAATTGGCCTCTTTACAGAGTTACCAGGGTACACCACATGGAGGTTTCAGCTATGCATCCATTCAATAAGGAAATATCTCAAGAAATGGAGCTGTAATCTGATATGATTAATCATGATTTCAGTTCTGATTTAGTATCTTAGGATTAGCAGAAGTGCACACAAACATAATGTCATGGTTCATTCACCCAAAACAATGCTTTTCACAAAAATACAAATACAGGAACAAAAGTATGCCAGATTTGTGCTCCACTGATTGGGCTACAGAATTCACAGAGAAACAGTTTATCAAGCTAATTGGTTGTCCTTCTGCACTGTTTTCTTTCACTTCATGCCTAAGTGCTTTCACTCATGCCTGTGCACCAAGTGGATTTATCTACTTGCTGAACAACAAAAGACTAGAATATATGCTCTTATTGGATTGTAATATAAGATGTGGCCAATGATTAGTGTACCCTGTACTCAACCTACTGCAAAACTAATATAACAATCATGATGATATATAATAGTTTTCATTTGTATCTAATGGACAGTGTTAAAAATATAATGGTGCTCATAATATCTGCATTTATGCTACACAAAGGAAGACTGGAGAAGACCATATATGGAGCACTGACATTTTTGGATGATAGATGACTAATAGATAATGTGATGTCCCTCTTTCCGTGGAGCAGTGTTGCCATTTGGCATCGTGAAATGCTGTTTGGCTCCAAAAACTGAAATCCAGGAAGCCAAAATAATTTGGCTCCATACTGGCTTACTGGAGGAAAGATTGGCATCCATATATATTCAAAATAGGAAGCCAAATTTATTTGACTACTTTTTGGCTTCAAGGAGAATAAAAATTAGCATGCAAAATTTTGTCAATTTTTAAATTTTAACTTAGGCTACTTGTGTGTAATTTCTTGTTTCTGATTCATATACCAATATAAATTCAGGATAGTGAATTTTGATAAAACTGTGAATTGAAATTGTTTGGTGCTTGGAACTGTTCTTACATACTTTATTACATGATATCTTGAGATAGTTAAAGGTAGTTGATGCTTGTATTTGTGCCAATAATTATTTAATTTAGCTTCCATTGATGTGTCTTGTTAGGTTACTAATAATAAATTGTCAAATTTTCTCCTTAATTTATATTGGCTTGGAAACTTACCTGGTTTATGTATGTTTGATTTGGGGCTATGTATTGTTTATAGGTGTGGTTTTAGTTTTCTGCATGTTCAGGGCTGCAAAGGTATTTAAGACCCTGCAAAAATCCATATTTCAGCCCAAATCATTGCATTGTGTATCACTATGAAAAGTGTGAAACACTAAACATTGCACTAACTGCACAAATATGAGTAAATGTAAGCCAATTTATGATTTTCAATAAGATTATTTCAAAATGGGGGGACATATACACGTAAGTAAAAAGGGACTCTAATGGATCACAATCAGTAGTCTGCAAGGTCTGCAATGAAATCATCAGCCAGGAGCCAAAGAAATGTACTCTTTCAAAGCACAAAAAACAACAACAGGAAAACATAGCCAAAGGTGCCCAAATCAAGTTGTACTGAACTTATCATCTGTGAAGAAAAATCCAGAACAGGAATCAACAAAACATGCAGAGATTGATCTGGATCTCATAGTTGCATGTCATTACAGCATCAAAGTGGTGGATATATATATCAGACTTCATTGCCAGACATACCCTGGATGGGGAAGTCTTGTCAAACATGAAAGTTCACATAACTAAATGCAGTATGATAGTCAGGAATGTCATTGACCAGGCCCTGAGGGAAGAGTTAAACAAGGATGTTCAAGGCAAAAAGGTTTGTATTCTTCTTGATCAAAGCACTAATATTAGCACTGTGATGCTGTTGTGCTTCCTCATGCATCATTTTAGTCAAAGGGAAAGCTCTACCAAAACGACCTTGATTAGTCTATTTGAATTAATTCACACAAATGAAGAAGGCATCTTTAAAGAGATGAAGAAAGCCCTCAACTAGGTTATAGCTAAATATTAAAGATATCATTGGATTGAGTTGTGATAGAGCTTCCTCAATGGTTGGTGAACATCATTCAGTTTGGAGTTGGCTATGGGAAAAAATCATTCCACAGTGCTCTACAGGTGCATCTGTCACTCCCTTGCCTTGGCTACCCAACATGTATTCAATACTTCAAACATCCCATCTACTGTTGTGTTGTTTCTAACAGAGTTTCTCCGTTAGTTCAGCAATAGTTCCAATCGTTGAGAAGATCTCATATATCTGTTTGCTGTAATGAACCGTGATGAAGAGAGAACAGGGACTCCAAAACCTTTCCAAAAATTCTCTGATTCTTGATGGCTGGTGAGATCTAAAGTACTAAGCAACCTGCTGCAGAAATGGTACGAGCTTGCTGCCTATTTTGAAACAGCTTCATGAATATGTGGGTTGACAGTCATCTCAAAGCAAACACTATCTTGACAGCAGTAAATGAGCCAATCATCAATCTTTATGTCATTTTTTGACACCTGTAGTTTCTGAATTCAAGAAAGTCAGCAGCTTCTTCCAATCTGACACAATTGAAGCTGAAGAAATGACAAAGCAGCTTCAGATGCATTCAGATAGTTTTAGAAATCGAATCCACAATCAATAGGCAATGTCACTGTGTAACTTTGGAGCACACTTTCTGTCAGACATGCAAAAACTCATGCAAAAGTCCCCCACTCTGAGGAGGTGAAGAAAAGAGAGGATGATATGAAATCTAGCTTGGTGTGTTTCCTCCTGGATTGCTTTGAGCAGCTGGAACAGAGACTGCCTAGGAATAAAGCCATCTTTCAAGGTCTTGCTTTTCTTAGTTCCTCTGTTTTTCTCAATCAGGTGGGACCTAAGGTCCCCTTAGCACAGCTTCCCATGGCCCATTTGAGAAAGAACAATGCAGATGGTATTGAAGAGCAGTACCGAAAGATTAATTTGATGAACAGTAGGACGGAATTCAATGGATGACTACCCAAGGATCCATTGAAGCTTTAGACTCATATTTGTGATCATAAAACTTCTAGTGGCAATGCATCATTTCGAGATCTTGCCCTTAATACACTGGTTTGCCTCAAGATTCCAGTCCCAAATGCTTCAGTAGAAAGAGTTTTCTCAAACATGGCTTACTTTAAGACAAAGTTGCGGAATAGAATTCAAATCCCAATGCTTGAATCACTTCTATGAATAAAGACTCACTTGATCTCTCACAAGGGAAGCCAACATATTGAAAGGAGGTTCATCTCCAGAGAACGGGGAGTAATCTTGAGCAGTGATATAGAAATAGTGATTTTCCTTAATATTAGTGATTTTTGGAAACAAATTGGGAGGGGTGAAGTCTGATTGGGTGATTGCCGAAGCCTTTCAAAGGTGAATTTTCAGCAGTAGTCAGGGATTCCAGACAAAGTTGGATCAGAGCCAGCTGCCCATGCAAAAGAAGGAAATAGAAGAAAATGTCTTAAATTTAATGATAAAGGTATTCATAAGGCCGCAGAAAGAATCCCGCTCCCTACCAAGATTGCTCTATTCCAATTGCCACTGTTCTTGACCCTATAAATGGACAGAGAACATCTATGTCCACCATTCTTCCCATAAGAATTTTCATCCGAGGGAAAACTGAAGTCTAAGTGTCCAATGATAAAGGAGCTGGCCTGGGACACCAGCAGCACAGAGAATTTATGGCTGGATGTTCAATCATACAATGATCCGATAAATAACTTTCTATTTCAACAGTTAGCCTTGGTGTGCTAAAATATCTGACTTCCTACTTCAAATGCAGAAATAGAGAGGGTTTCCTTTCAAGGAATATTCCGTCTTCCTACTTCCAATGCAGAGAACTATTTGAATGGGACCACAGTATCCCTTGAGTGCTGAATATTGTATTGTATAAGGCTAGTATTAAAGCAGTGATCTGAAAGAAAAGCTGTAATATACTTTAATATAACTTCATAATATATGGTTTAAATGATAAATATTATCTGGGTTAATTTTTTTTTGCAGTAATTTTTATGTGATTCTTTATATATTAAAAATAAAAATGGTGATAAAAGTGATGATTTTAAGCAAAATTTAGGTGACTTTTGTTAGAATCTGTCTGGTAACACTGGTTGCGAGTTGAGTCATGAGTTTTACAATAAATTTCTGGTAGGGAAATGGGATGGATTACAATAACCACACACTTTTTGTGTGCATGTCACTATATCATGGGCAACAACTGGTATATCCCCTAGAGTTCTAGTATAGAGTAATATCAAAACTTGACCATTCAAATAATGTACATGCAAAGCAACACATTATACAAAATAAAACGTAACTATATAATACCACATACCTGGAGAGACAAGACATCCTATAGCCTCCAGTCTGAGACACACATCATTGAACGACTCAATTGCCACAATGCGCAAAACTTTAGTGATTACTGGTGATGGCAAAATAGTATCCATGATATCAACTGTATCTGGACGATTGAACACCTTTTTGAATACAAAAAAATAAGTAACCTTTATTTAATATAGTAGAAAATATTTCAACTATTCTGATCACAGTTTAGTTAACTGACAACTTTAGATAACTGACTTCCTACTGCATATATAATACATATGTACACATTCAAACATAGCTAAACTAGTGATTTTCTTTAAATCAATTGATGTATACTTTCCCAAGACAAATGTTGTATACAGCTATAATCTTTAATATCACATTCTCTGACAATCTTATCATCTTACAAGTGGTTCTGCTGAACTTTCTGAAATAGTTAATGGATGAAGATTTTCCTCTGCACCATCATCACCAATGTGTATTTCAAATTTGGTGATGTAATGATCTCTAAAGCCATTGTATCCACCCATTTGGAGTACTGAAATATTAACATTCACTCCAAAAGTAACTTGGAACCAAGGACGTTCAGAAGAGTCTGAAGGTTCGCACCACGACCGTCTTCCATATCTCCCATCTTGGGGAGGGAAATCATTGTGATGAGAATCTGCTTCCAAGAACTCATCTTGGACTCTATATGTACTCTCTGATATCAGGGGTTCTGTGGCGCCATCTGAGCAAGATTCTATCATACACAGAATGAGAAATTATGTTTAACCAATTACTGTGTAGTGTCAATATTTCATATTTGTTGTTTCATTTTAAGAATAAAAAAAGGTATTATTATTATTTTTTTTTGATAGATTTATTTTTAAATTTGGATTAATGAACAGGATGTGATGATAATTACAACAAAATCAAGATGTAGAAAAAAAAGTTTTTTTCTTGCTGCCACCATAAAGGATTTTTGTACTTCAGTCAATCTTTAGTAAAAACAATGATAATAGGTTGTTTATTTTGTATCATGTTTTATGGAAGCATCAGAAAAAGTTATTAACTTAATTACTTCCAATGTTGGACTATTTAGCCTTTAGCTACTATTAAAAGGTTTGTGGATACAATCTACATAGTTTCCATTCTTTGTGACAAATTCAGTTGAATGAACTATCAGAAAACTACTGCTCAATTTGTGCTAAGAACAGAGACCATTTCAGGGGTGGTTCAAGCATCAAAATATTGGGGGGGGGGGGGGGGGGGGGCTCAGTTTACCTAATATAAGTGGTCAAGGGGATGGCAAGATTTATTCCCTACATGCAAGCAATGTAAATATTTCATTTTTAAATTGGGGCGGGGGGGGGGGGAGGGGCATAAGCAATACCATGAATATTAGTAGGGAAATTGATAATCATGAGGATTTGATAAATCAAGTGTCAGGAGAAAAGAGAGCTATTTAAATGCACCCAAATGCTTCCTGTGTTCATCTGAAAACACAATTGTCTGGCAACTTCAATAAGATCACAATTAACTATCTGTTAACTGGTTGGTGTATAAAGCAGTATATCAACTAGCCATAAAATTTCAAACATTGTTTGAGAGACCTAAGAGTATTTCTTTATTGTTAGGCTGAAATGGTTGGTGTTGGTCTGTACAGCATATGGACTGGCATTCATTAAAACTACTAGAGCTACCAACTGCCTGGTTTAATGTAGAACATGGAATTTCAGCTATTCTGAAAGTGGGATCACCGATCTCAGGTCGAATATCTTCTATCTTTATTGACTTCCTCAGTTACACGGTCAATTTCAGGCTGACCTTGATCATCAAGGATTATCTCTGACTGAACTCTAACACTCTGTGTCTTTCCTGATGACCAAGCATCAAGCAAGCTTGCCTATCTCATTCTCTTAGCCATTTTGTCAAAATAAACTTCCAACTGGTTCTGATTTCAGAGCCAGCTGGCAGAGTGCAAGATTATTCATGATAAATATTGTTAGTGGTTCACATGTGGTGGTGGTGATGTGAAGTGTATCTACACATACAAATATTTTAGCAGATACCTGCATATGTATGTAGACACACAATACCATTTTTAAAACTTGCTCACCCACTTTGTCCCAGTGAGCAAGGTTGGGAGAAAGGAGAGACAGAAAAGAGATTGAAAAGAGAAAGGGAGGATTGAGTTACATTCATAAGTTGACATCATTGTTCAAAAAAATTGTGGGGGGAGGGCTCTGCCCCCACCTACCAAAAAGTAAAGGGGGGCAAACCCCTCTAGCCCCCACCCTTAGCTGCCCCTGCAATAACACTTTAAATGCATGCCTATAGCTAGCACTAGCTCCATGCACAATAAGTGACATAGAAAGCTCCGAAATTCAAGTACAAACAGTTACCAAATAGTGGAGGGGGGGGTGAGAGAACGTCTTGATGCGGCGTATATGAATAAATTATTTCTCCTGGAGTAACTAGTTAATAGCTAGCTGATTAAATTAATCTTTACCCAGGATATTCTTACCTGCAAAATGGATCAAAGGCAAGGACAGACACAGCAGGGAAACACACCCAACCACCTACTCCCATTCCACTTCTCAACGATGGATACCACTGAACCTTCCTCCCTCCCTCAGTTTTACCTAAATATGATATTTAAAGCCCTATCCACACTACAGACCGGTCTCTAACAACACCCGGTTCCAACCGTTTTCGTTGGGCAGATTAATTGGTTTTCAGGGTATTTTATTTTCTGGTGCACTTCTTTGTTCTTATTTTCTGGTGTGCTACGTTGTTTTGATTTTCAGGTGTGCTACGTTGTTCTACGTTGTTCCTATTTTCTGGTGTGCTACGTTGTTCTTATTTTCTGGTGTGCTACGTTGTTCTGTCCTTTCCTCTTTGCAATGCCTCACACAAAAGGGGGACAGAGAGGGGAAGAAAGCTATTAGTAGCCAAACCCCTAATAGTGAACATCAGCAATAAAGTCACAGGTATGTTCAATAAATCTGAGCCGGTTTGAAACCTGCATTTTGAAGGTTTTAGGTTAAACTGGGTGGAACCTGTTGGGATGAAACCAGAGTGGTGTGGACAGGCTTTAAAGTCCATACTGAAATCTTCTGAAGCTTCCTGATATGATCAGAAAGCTCCTGAAACCTGAATCTAACAGGTGTGTGGACAAGACTAATTGATTCTGTTGGAGTATTTATCAAGAGCAAGTGAAAAATGAAAAAATTTGAGACACAAAGTGCACTTGGATTTTCCCAAGGATTTCCAACCTTTCTCCAGTGGATGTCTGGATGTTAATGGAAGAACGTTTAATGATAGGTGGATTGGCATTCCAAAGTCTCCAATATGTGCTCTCACTAATAATAGAATGTGAAGTACCCATGTCTAGTTCCATGGTGGTCTTGGCCCCATTGAGAGAAATATTCAACTTTATGGGAATACTTGCTTTGCTTGGCAAGGTATTTAAATGGTAATATTCAGTGCCAGAATCACCTGAACCTGGCTCCCCCCCCCCCCCCCCCCCCCCCGACTCTAACAGATAGGTTTTCTCCTACAGTGGTTGCATTCAGAGTCCTTGAACTGGCACTCTGAGCTGTTGTGCCTACCTCTACAGTAGTAGCACAATGAACTCACTGATCCAGCCGCAAATGGTGGCTTTTTTTGCTCCTGCAACATGCTTCTCCTTCCTTTGCTCAACATGATGCACTGGTTTAAACTGTCTACTTTGGTTACACAGTTACTGCAAATCCTGAGAGTCCTTAGCTGTCTTCATTGATATGGCAATATCTGCAGCCTTCTCATAAGTTAGCCTTGACTCAGACAACAATTTTTTTTGAATATTTTGATCATTAATCCCACACACCAACCTGTTACAGAGCAGGTCCCTGATGTCTCCTAAGTTACAATGCTCTGACAAGGTCCTTAAGAAAGCTAAAAAGCCTACAACGGATTCACTTTGAGACCTTACAAGGGTGTTGAACTTATGCCTCTCTACAGTCACGTGGGATGGCAGTGGGTCATGGTGCTGCTTCAACAACTCCACCAGCTCCTGAAATGATTCTCGCTTGGCTTACTTGGGGTAGTGAGGCTACTTGGGGTAGTGAGGCTACTTGGGGTGGTGAGGCTACTTATGAGGTTATACGTTAGGACCCAACTACAGTCACATCATTATATATATAGCACCTTTTTTTCCTTCAATTTTTCAAGTATATTCTGCCCACTTTATAATTTTTCATTAATCTATACACTCCACAAACCAGTACTGTGGCTGCTGCAGCTGTATATCAGAGAAGGAGCCAAGGTAGAAAGCTGTTGGTTTACCTTTAAGTGCAAGCTTTACTGGCTAAAAAGTGTATCACTGGTTAGAAGACCCTCTTCAGAGATATGACCACACAGGGAGCCAGAATGAGGTTTGGAGTGGTCAACCCACACAAGGCTCAAAAGTTTTTCCTGACAGTTACCAAAGGCAGGCAAGCTGGCAGGCAAAGAGTTAGTGAAAATAATAAAATAAAAATTCTAAAGATTAAATAGTCTGTCTGTCTGACAGACAGACAGACAGACAGACAGACAGACAGACAGACAGACAGACAGACAGACAGACAGACAGACAGACAGACAGACAGACAGACAGATTCTGTTTTTTTTTCCAGACATGCCACCTGGCATAAAACCATCTCAGGGTAGGTCTCCTCCATCCCTAAAAGTTTGGTCAAAATCTAGCAGAGGGATTTTGAGAAACGGAAGAACATAGTTACACAGTTACACAGTTACATAGGTCTTCTAATAAATGAAAAGTTGACATCAAGTGCTATTCTCAGTTTTGGATGGAGGGACTATAATTATATGTGAATGCCCTCAACTTGCATTATGATTAGAATAACAAAGTCCACTGCTGCCATTTTTGTAATAGTGATGGCATAAGTTATGTTTGCCTTGTCCAGTGTTGAAGGAAATACCTAACCATATTACATCCTCTGCACAGCACAATAAGACTCACTTAAGTAAAGGAATATATTATAAAGTTATCATCTCCTTGCCACCTTTATATCCCTAAATCTTAAAATAGCCCAATCTGCTAAATGCATACTGTCCCCTTAAACATATACCCAAAGAAATATCACCAGCTTTGAATTATTCACTTTTAAATAGAAGTCAGCCACACCACCATATGACACAGATCCATCAAAATGTTCACTAGACTATACACCTAGCAGGGGAAATTAGCAGCACCACCACATGCAAACAGAAGCCACTACAAATGGAATGAAAAAAAATGTAGTGTTTGGACCTATTGGGACAGCTAGTGCGTTCCATTTATACGTGCTATGACAGATATGGTGTCATGTAATGAAAGGGTTCCACTATCATAGGCTTGGTGCACTTTATATTGAGGGAAACTTTTTAATATGAAGAATCTAATAGAGAATCTCATAATATTGCACATAATATTGTCACTACAATGTAAATATATAACCAAAATTGATCACTTCTTGTGAACTGCCAGTAAAAATAAGCTAAAACAGCCGTGAGAATAACCAACTGCTACTATTATAAGGTCACAACCTTGTGCTGATCTGATTATGTGTAACTCATAGTTGTATCTATTTACCTATGTGGCTAATGGCCAGCCAAATCCTTGGACTTGAATCTTTGTAAACATGCACAAATTGACCCAAGGAGAAATCATGAGCAGTGTTAGAATCCTCAGGGTGTGGCTCTTTGGGCCTCAGGATCCGAAAAACTGTCTTTACATGCATGTGTGAACTCCTTACATGCATGAGTAACCACAAAGCTGCTACTAAACACACTATGCAAACTAATCACACCAGTCACAAGTGAAAACCAGCGAGTGAAAATATGTGCTACAACAATTAGTTCCAAAAGTAGGAGAACAGCTAACTTTGTTCATTTCATTCTAAAGTACACACTCTATATAAATTATGAATCTGATTGTTGGCAATTTACCTTACAGCATTACATCATGCACCATATTCTGGCCTTTCTAAAAGTCAAAGGGAAATTCTGGTTGCATGCCTACTTATGGACTGTTGTTATTTGAATGAAGTGGAGGTCTAGAAATGGTGTTTTGAGTGGATTCTATAATGTTTCCTGCTAATATTAGGCCAAAAATGCTGCAACTTAATCAACTTAATGGGTGTATGTGTGTGTGAGTGCATGCAACCGTTTTTTGCATTACCTTTATAGAAACATCATGTATCCAGGGGCCATGCTAGTTTCTCAAAGTAAACATACTTTTGAAGATTTATATATAAATACCTCTTAAGTTTGGATGTTTGTTTGTTTGTTTATTCACTCCTGTCCCACTAGACTGCTAAAAAAGTTAGTTCCAAAAATTGGGTTTTTTTGGGGTGCAAATTTAGTCTGAATCAGTAAAGGGTCAGCACCTAAAAATTAAAAAAAGCTGTTAGAAAGCAAAAACAATAGTTTCATGGAGAGCAGGCCTGAACTGTAGTACTTTGAGCAAGCATTAAAGGTAAGTCAGCAGCTATCCAGAATATTAAGTAAGAGACAGTGATGAGTTTTCAACCCAAAAAAATAACATTATCATATAACAGAGTTTTTTTAAAAAAATGGTTTAATTAAAAAATTTTAAAAATTAAATAATTTAGCTTCTTCAGCAAAATTAATTTACAATTACTGCCAAGTTAATAATTTTCCTCACTTAAGAATGCCCACTATTTATAACTGTAATTATTCCAGATATCATATCTTCCCAACATCCATACTTCAGTGAGGAGCAGACCTGAACTGGAGTATTTTGCACTATTCTTCCTAATTTTTCTCCAATTCACTGTCTGCTTAATGGGTCAGTTCATAACTACAGAATTCTTAACTGTGAGGTTTTGCTGGAACCTCACATTCATTAAGAATGAAGTTCTACTGTCAACAAGGCCACACCTCAACCTGTGGATGTGTTTATGTATTGTTTTGTCTTTTGGTCCATTGGACATGTGGCTTAATTATTTGTAGGATAATTATTGCAAGCACAGCTACAAAAATTATTTTTGTAGGACAACCAGCAGCTGGATTAATAAGATATATGATTGATATTGCCAGCACAGATGCAATAGTTCTGTTTGATGGACAACCAGTGTCTTCATCACTTGATGGATAGAACAGTTTTCATGAAATAGCAATATGTATCTACCAACCAACTTGCCATGGTGACCCATTGGTAGAATCCATAGATCTCTGTCAAGTTTCATTTGTGCAAGGCATAGACAAATGTGTTGAAATGTTACCACCAATGTTTGAATCTGGGATACAGCACGCTATGACAGCCCATTGACAAGCATCTCTATGAGAACAAGATTTTAACCTTCATCCAATCTCCTAGATCTTCTAAAGCTTGGCTGGATGGGACATGACAACCACTTAGTACCAGGGTTGTCCTAGCTGGCACCAGCTCTAGTTACTGTTATATAGTTATTGAGGTGCAAGTGTGGAAACACTAACCAAAATGTATAAAATAAGTGTATAACAGCAAGGTATTCATGCCTATGAAAAATGTGATGTGTTCCGAACTTTGTTAATGTGAGTTGGACATTGAACTGTGCCAGAATATGATCAGTCTGCTAAATGTTACTGATTTGATTAAGTAATATCAATGACTCCAAGCTTTATTTGTAGCTGTATTTTATTCTATTACATCTATTACATATCCATTATCATTACTATTTCTATGGGTATTTGGTCAATTTGATTATAGGGTGTTATTGTGCAAAAAGTTCAATTTGATTATTACATTACTTAAGGAGTCTATTTTCTTTAAAAGGATGTCCAAATAAACACAGTAACTTTGTACATATCACCTGTTCTAAAAATTATTTAATTAAATAGAATATAAATAGTAGATACCAATATAGTGTTTTAAATGGTTATAAATAGTAGCCATTTTGTTACACATGGTAGACCTAATTTGAGGGAAAAAAAACCCAGGAACAATTGGTTTTGAATTTGCATGTGTTGTAACAGTATTTCCTTATAATTACTAACAATGCACCAGAAATTTTTTATGGAATACACAACATCACAGACTACCATATATAAACAGGCATTTGCTCAGCTTCTCAATATATTCATGATCAATTATGGAGTAAGATGAAGCTGTACTAGTCACACATTGTAAACTTTGTAAGGTAACTATTTTTTTTTCTATATGCATATATGCTACATATACTAGTATATAGTTTTCTGCATTATGTGATGTGCTCCATTTTGTAATTCCCTGGTCAGCAGGTCTTGCTGGTTACCTCTGTGAACATACTATAAATTACAGATAAGATTATAGGTGTGATGGGATGTATACAGTGCTTGAACAAGATCAAGAATGCTAAACTGAAAGTATCTAAATAATAAGTACATTGTGAAGGACTGTTGTTTAGTGGCTAACAAAAAATATGAAAAATTAATGAATGTGCACTTGCATAGAGATGTAAGGATGTTTCTTTCACATAGGCATAAATAGTATGGAATGCTTTGCTTTACATAAAATATCACCTGTCTTCTCTGATGAAAATAGAACTGATAACCATCATGAGAAATTCCTTTACATTAGAAAACAATATATTTTATTTCCAACTTGTCTTCCCAATTCAATCAAAAAATAATCCACCTCAACTAACCAACATTTGCAAGCATCTTAGTGTACTTGTTTATGAGACACTGAATAGTCAACTAATCATTTTGTACACATTATGTAATGCAAATGCTTACCAACAGTGTGATAATATAGATATTAAAAATTCTGCACATAATTAAATAATGCTATGTAAACACAAATAGGTCAGGTGCTGGAGTAAAGTGGATTGTCAACCTTTTGTTCA